>ML403377.1:355-17706 GCA_005239525.1 Nicotiana knightiana
TAATCAAGCTATACGAAGTATCCGAGAAGTAAGTTCACCAGCGGGGGAAACCATAACCTTAGATTTTTATTACAATTATTTATACCTTAGCATAGTTAATCTTTAGTTTTAATCTTTAGTATTAGTAATTTAAATAACATCAGGTGACAGCTGAGTAGTATTTTAACATCTTGCTTGATACGTCAATTCCCTGTGGGATCGACTCTGGGCATAATACCCCAGGATTATATTTGCAACGCCCGTTTAGTCTTCTACAATCATGGGCTGAAATATCGCTAATTTGTCCAAAGGTGTCATAGTCTAGCGGCATCATCCTCATAGCCGGAAGACACCATGTAATGGCCTGAAGATCTCTCTCAATTTGCATATCATTATTCAAAGGTTTCATAGTTCGGAGGCACCATCTTCATGGCCCGAGAACATCATTTCATGGCCTGCGAATCTCTCATCAAACAATTCATGGCCCAGGACATCATGGTCTAAGGACGTCATCCCTAACCGTCCGAAGACAACTTTCATAGTCCCAAAGGGAACCTGCATTATGTTTAAATTTATGCACAACTTGTATTACTCTTATTTGCAGGTGACCCGGCAAGCAACGGCTATCCCAGCAGGAGCGATCCCGCTCCAGTTCTCCCAACCATATCAAACCTAATCTCCACGTAAATCGTTCATTCGCCCATCCCTAGATATTGCATCCGTTCTTGTAATGACTTCACCGGTATGTTTCACCGGTGAATCCGGAACTACATACGGCCTGATTCTTGCAAAACCAGGGATATGTAGGCAACTCAGAAATCATAGTACGACCTAAATCTCTCTAACCATTTCGCTCGGTCAAAATTGGCCATCATGTCTTTACCCGACAACTCTTTCATCCTTTCCGGGTAAAGAGGGGCAGCTGTTGATACCCAATTTTTACCAAAAATATTTTTTCATATATACCCTCAAAAATCATGTATTATTAGCAATTGGTATTTTTCCATAATTTTCTATGTTTTATTAATTTGTCCATTACTTTATTTCTAATAAACAATTATAAAATTGCATCACAAATGATTTCAAAAGCATTCGTTGATTTAATTTTCACTTTATGGTCCTAATAAGAATAAATTATTTCATAATTAGCCAAATTAGCATCTTTTGGTTATAATTGCAATAACGTTACAATTATAGCCCAAACATATAATTTTGTACCTTTTTTTACCAGAAATTAGTCTTTTTTATTTTAAAATACCAACAATCTTTCCAAACTATTTGCTATCCATGAAATTCATTTTTTATAATTATTATCTATTTTATAAATTATTTTTAACTAATTTGAATTAGGTATTTGACAAATAGCCTACTCTATTTCAATTTTAGCCTTATTATAGCCAGCCCACACCTAATTATAACCAGCCCAAACCCCAAGCCCAATCCATTAATCCCACCCGACCCAATCTGATTAAATCTTGGTCGTTGATCAATTTTGATCAACGGCCCAGATTCGCCCTTACCTAATTTAACCTAAACCACCTACCCCCAAACCCTCATTCTCTCATCATTCACATGTCGTCACTCCTCTCATTCTCTTTCAAAACTCTCCCTGCCTAACTGTAACCCCCCTCTGTCGGTTGCTTGCTCGCCGTTAATAATGGTGGCTCTCCTATGGCTGAGATTCTTGTTGTCTTGAGGTCCTCAAGGGGACCAGTGTCCATTCACCCTCCCCTGGGTCAGTGCTTACCATTCCCAGGCCTCCATGGCTCGATTGAGTAAGATCTTTCTATTTTCCGGCTAAATCTATGATTTCTAAGCCGGAATCTCTCTATCTTTTGGTTGTTCCTCTCTGAAACCCTGATTTTATCTCTTGAATCTTTAGATCTGTAATAGATCTGAGAGTAGTTCGAGTTATTTTACTGTTTTTTCTATGAAACCCTTTCTGTTTTTCGAAGCGTCTCTTCATCTTCATGACTAAGGTTTCTAAACCCTTTCTTCAAAAACAATTCTCGCTGATTTTCTAAGTGTTATTCCTTGATTTTTATGTGTTTGATCGATTTGTTAAGCTTCCTTTTAACCCCAATCAGTTTTGTTAAAACCCCCTAATTTTCGAGCTTTAATTTTGGGTTCTGAGTTCGTCTTTACTGTTCGTTCACTCAACATGTCTGTATGTGCTGATTCTCATGAATTTGCTTCGATTAATTTGAGTATTTTGTGATTTTCACTCTGGTAACATCTCATTAGGGTTTCTGATTTGATTCTGCCTGTTTTTACTCTATTTAATTTGTTTATTCTTCGAAGTTTATAATATCTCCCTTAAAATTAGTATTACTTTGATTCTTAAACCCCTGATTTCCTGGGTTGACATTCGTATGCCTATTTCTGATTATTTCCCTATTTTGCATGACTTTTAAATTATTGCTTGCCTTTTTTACGACTGATTGTATTATTTGTTGATTCTTAATATTGTTTCTTAATTAGAATTTTATGAACCTAGCCCTAATTACCTGTTCTATACATGTACTGTGTTTGAATTATTTTCTTAGATGTTATACTCCAGCTATATATGATTTCTTTCCTTATTTGTTACTTGTCTTTCTACCGTTTGAATTGATTCCCTTAATTAAGGGAGTAGTTGGACTGATTTTACTCTAATTGATTCCGAGTTCTATAATTAATTTCTTACCTTATTTACCTAGCTTTCAAACTACTATATAAATTACTCTTTGCTACTCTCATTACACACTCATACACACACGAACGAACATTAGTTCACATCTCTCATACACTCAAAAGCTCTTCTGCCTTCTTTGTTACTTGCTATTGTTACTAAATTAGCCGGTTGCAAGCCAAGGCTAATTATTGTAATCTCTTGTTCTTCACGTTGTGTTTACTCTCTTTACTAGTATGTTCTGATTTCAATTCAAGTTCCAAAATCAATGTGTTTCTTCCATTGCTTTAGTCTATCACTGTTCTAATCTGTTGTTGTTTTCTTCTCAACATGTATTTAACTGGTTTTGCTTAGTATACTAGTTATTCTCTAACTCCTTTTATGGCCAGCCTATGTATGAACATGTCTACTTCCTTTGTGGCTCCACCCTGTTTTGTGAATCCTTGCTTATGTATTGCTTAGTTCTAGTATGCACTTATTTGCAAAACAGTCTGTTACTCTTAGTTGTTTGATCCTATGTTCAACTTGGCCTAGTACCATTATGTTCCAATTAGCAATTTTGGAATCCCTGCCCTATTGTCTGCTATTCCTTAAAACTTTTGTGCATCTGCCTGCTATGTGTTCACTGTACATGTCCTATGTGTCCCCAGTTCCCAACTTCCCTGTGTGAAAGTCTGTTGTTGAGCAATGTTGAATCTGATTGTTGTATGGTTGATCTGATGTTTGTTTGACTACACTTTTCTTGTTCAAACTATTTTACTATTAAACAACTCCTATTTTATAAGACTTCTTCATTCAACTGAGTCTTGTTCAAATAGTGCTTTCCTATTAAAACCTTTTCAAACTATGTCAAGCACTCTCACTCTACTCTTAAGTCCTTAAGTTCTGCCCCTCCAGTGTGTGACTACTTTAGGATTCCTGTGAGATCCCTCTGAACTCTGATGCGCTGGAGTTGGCTCTTCCACACTGCATTTACTCAGTTCTGGTTATGAAATCTGGGTGTGAGCACTGCCCGGGATCCTTGAGGTCCTTAGGGAACTCTGACACACCTGGACATGAGAAAGGCTATGAAACTTTGGCATATGAGGCTATGGAAACCTGGTACATTTGGGCCTACTTCAGGCTCCCTATAGTTTAACTTCTTCTTTTCCTTTATCTATTTATGTAATTTATTCATCTGGTCTGTAATAATTATTTGTAAACAGATATTGGGGTTGGTCAGTGAAATGGAGAGGGTAGTTATATATTCTATCATTGGGTAGAAATCATGCCTTAGGCTTTTTACATTCCCTATCTGCATTAGAATCCATGCTTAGGACCAACATATTCATTCAAACCATGCCAAACATGCATTAGATATCATGTCTTTAAGGCTTTTCATGTTTACTGCTTTAACGTACAGAATGTCCTTAATTTATGTTTATGCCTACCACTTAGAAATCCTGCTCCTAGGATAATAAAGTTAATATAAAACTGTTACTCTTGTGCATTTAGAAATCATGCTTTAGGAATTTTGTGCATTTAGAAATCATGCTTTAGGAATTCTATGCATTGAAATCATGCGTTAACCCTTCTGCATTTATATGTGCATATTAGATACCATGCTCTAGGATTCTGTTTGCATTTGCTTAACCACACCTAGTTTAGACTACTGATTCATGAAAAGGTATAACACAATCTCTCATATGATTATCCTGTTTTAGATAAAACTGGTAACAATCCCTGCTTTTTCGTAACACCTAGAACATCATGCTTTTAGGTAAAAATAACTTATGAACTGTCTAAAGGTTAACAGGTCTTAAAAATCAGTAGGCAAACTGATTAGGCCCCTTGCTTCTGAGTTTTTATAAAAAAATAAAGTTGCATATTTTTGTGCATGGGTACTCACGTAGATATCTTGTCTTAGAATTTTATCAAATAAAAATGCTTCTTGTTTGTGTTTGAGACATGCTGATTATGTGCATTACTTGTGGAGGTAAAGTTGGGCCTCATAACTGCTTTCCTGCACTTATCTGATTAGTCCTATTTGTTCTTGTCTGTCGCTTAGAATTTTATCCTTTTAAAACCTGAGGGGTCTGTCTAGAACTACCTATACTTAGAGGTCCTAAATTCCTCCAGGACCATTAAGAAGGGACGCGTAACAGCACGCATAGATATTGCTAAATAAACTCGCTTAATAATCCTAAGGGGTGGGGTAAAGGGTAGATATGGATATGATGACCGGTGCGCTAATGCCACGTGTAGCCCCTCACTGAGGAGTGATTATCGGGCATTAAACTGATGTGATCCTATAGGATAAATAACTTAGGACTCCCCTATCCCCTACATATGTGTGCTTAGACCATAAATCTTTCAAAACTTTATCACATATGTGTGCTTAGACTGCAAACCTTTTCAAAACCATTACTTGTTTCCATGTGTATACTTTGACTGCCTATTTGCTACTTGCTTAAATTCACAAAGTTTGTTTGGACGGGAACCACAGTTGTGGACTTTGAGGTATTCCTAACACTAATGTTTTAGACGCCAATACCACACAAGAAGATAGGTTAATTTGTGTGGTACCCAATTTTCGAGTGATGTCCCTCTAAAAGAACCTGGTCCAACTTCTACTGTTGCGGAATAATAAAATTAGTAAAGTAAAAACACAGAGATTTTTACGTGGAAAACACCTGGCTCAAAAGGTGAAAAAACCACGACCTACTCCTCAGTAGGATTTGCTCAAACTCTTCACTAAAACTCTGAGCCAAACGGACTTACAAAATAAACTCTTTTGTAATCCTAGGACTAACTCTAATCCCTTCGTAGTAACTAGCCTCTAGCTAATTTCTATAAGCTTCAAGTTAAATCTAACTTGAACAATGCGTACCTATTACAATTGCTTCTATGAAAGATAAAAAGATACAATATTAAACCTCCTACTACAACCAACTAGACTCAATGACAAACAGATGGAACTGGTTCTTCTAGCTGGTCTGTAGCCCTTATATCGCACAGTAATTTTGCTTGCAAAATATCTGGGAATTTTTCTTTCAGATCTTGATTCACTTCTGCACTTGTGCGTTCTTAATTCAAGCAAGAATACTTCAATTATTTATAGAGTCAGTTGTTGAGTTTGTCGTTCAGTTCTAATACAACTCTACCTGGGAGAACGAGTTCGTATTAAACTCAACTTCCTTCCTTCGTTACTGTCCTTTGAATTCAACTTCTATTCTCTTATCAATTTGCAACATTTTCACATTAGGAGACACTCTCCTTGTTCATTGATACTTCACACTCGCATTCATCTCCTATGCATATAAGGTTTGTGTGCCAATGCGTCAGGTCAAGTATGTATGCTCTGATGGTCCCGGTTCAACTGGTCAGACATTTGTCAATCTTCAAAACTATGCAGTGACTTGGGTCAACAAATTCCCCCTTTTTGATGATGACAAACTTTGTGCTTCTCCCTGTATACAACTCAAACACTTTGTATGTTTTTTTTAAGCATAGAGAAACCAGGTTCATTAGGTTATAAATATGAATTGAAACATAAAAATACTTGTCTTCCCCCTTTTGGCATCATCGAAAAGTTTGAAAAATGATAAACTCACCAGTGTTGTTAACAATTACTCATGGCTTTAAGTTTTTAGATTTTAGTTCTAGAATCTCAGTTTCAAGTGGATGAACCTGGTTCAACAAGACAATGTTTTTCTTTTCAGATTCACTGACTATGATTTCCAGGTTCATGCACTTTGCTTTTAGCATTGCACATTCTTTAGATATTTGATCCTTCTCTTTGGTTGTTTCCTCAGAATCATCTATGAAATCAAGCAGCAACACACAGAGTTTTTCCTTAGATAGGAACTTTACTTTGTTTTTAAGATGGGAGATACTTACCTCTGGTTCTTCATGTGATTCCTCATCAGATTCTCCAATTGCCATGAGCGCTTGATCTTCAGTCTCCCCATCTTCTGATTCCTCATCTAAACTTTTCTCCCAAGCAGCAACCATAGCCTTTGTTGTGGTTTTCTTGGGTTGGACCTGTTCCTTCTTCCTGTTCCTTCTTTCATATCTCTCCTTTTTCCATTCTACTTCCCACTGAGGACAGTTTTTGATGAGATGGTCAGTCTTACCACATTTGTAGCATCCCTCGTTGGTTGGCCTTTCTGGAGCTTTTGCTTTGTTGTAGTTTCCTCCTCTAGAGATGCCCTTCTTCCTCGTGAGAAAGTTTCTGAATTCTTGGTAATCATGGCCATCTCATCATCCTCCAGATCTGCTCCCTCGGTGATTCTTAGTGCTAGACCCTCTCCTTCTTTGGACCATCCATCTTCATTGTCTGCCTTCTGAGTTCAAAGGTATTGAGGTTTCCAATCAGCTCATCCAATCTCAAGGTTGGCATATTTTTGGATTCCTAGATAGCAGTGATTTTGCTTTCCCAGGAAATAGGCAAGACCCTTGTCAGGATCTTCTGAACCCTGTCCTCTTCAAGAATAACTCTTCCAAGAGACTTCAGTTCATTAGTCAAGGTTGTGAACCTTGTGTACATCTCTTGGATAGTCTCTCCTTCTTTCATAATGAAGTTTTCATATTGAGAGTATCGTAGAGTACCTCTTGACCTTTTTATCTGAGGTGTTCCTTCATGGGCTACTTGCAAGGTATCCCAGATCTCTTTGGCAGTGGTGCAGCTTTGGATTCTGCTGTACTCGTCTGGACCTAGTCCACACACTAGCCACTTTTTGGCCTTTGCATTCTTCTCCCATTTATTCAGATCCTCAGCAGTGTAGTCAACTCTAGTCTTTGGTACATCTATACCTTCAGCAGTCTTCATCATGGTAGCTAGAGGACCATCAGTGACTATGTCCCAGAGTTCATAGTCTTCTCCAATCAGGTGGTCCTTCATCCTGTTTTTCCACCAAGAGTAATATTGGCCATTGAAGAGTGGTGGCCTTGTAGTTGATTGACCTTCCCAGTTTCTAGGTGGTGCACTCATCTTGATCTTCTCCAAGGTTTTATCCTTTCAAGGATAACCTGCTCAGATACCAATTGATGGTTTAGATGTCAATACCACACAAGAAGATAGGTTAATTTGTGTGATACCCAATTTTCGAGTGTTGTCCCTCTAGAAGAAGCTAGTTCTTCTTGGTGTTCCAACTTCTACTGTTGCGGAATAATAAAATCAGTAAAGTAAAAACACAGAGATTTTTACGTGGAAAACACCTTACTCGAAAGGTGAAAAAACCACGACCTACTCCTCAGTAGGATTTGCTCAAACTCTTCACTAAAACTCTGAGCCAAACGGACTTACAAAATAAACTCTTTTGTAATCCTAGGACTAACTCTAATCCCTTCGTAGTAACTAGCCTCTAGCTAATTTCTACAAGCTTCAAGTTAACTCTAACTTGAACAATGCGTACCTATTACAATTGCTTCTATAAAAGCTGAAAATATACAATATTAAATCTCCTACTACAACCAACTAGACTCAATGACAAACAAATGGAACTGGTTCTTCTAGCTGGTCTGTAGCCCTTGTATCACACAGTATTCTTCTTGCAAAATATCTGGAAATTTTGCTTTCAGATCTTGATTCACTTCTGCACTTGTGCATTCTTAATTCTTCTGCACTTGTGCGTTCTTAATTCAAGCAAGAATACTTCAATTATTTATAGAGTCAGTTGTTGATTTTGTCGTTCAGTTCTGGTACAACTCTACCTAGGAGAAAGAGTTTGTATTAAACTCAACTTCTTTCAATCGTTAGTGTCCTTGCTGAAGTCAACTTCTATTCTCTTATCAATTAGCAACCTTTTTGCATTAGGAGACACTCTCCTTGTTCATTGATACTTCACACTCGCATTCATCTCCTATGCATATAAGGTTTGTGTGCCAACGCGTCAGGTCAAGTATGTATGCTCTGATGGACCTGGTTCAACTGGTCAGACAATTTTCAATCTTCAAAACTATGCAGTGACTTGGGTCAACAAACACCTTCCCCTTGGAGTAATTTCAAGCCCTTACCCAATCTCTGGTTATTCAATTAGTGTTATTGTGACCCTTAATAGGTGCCCTAACGCACCTTAATTCGTTAGGTGGCGACTCGTCAAATCCTTCACATCACTTGTCCCAAAAGGAAATGAGTTGTCCCAGTAATGTCAAAACCCTGACCGACCCGAAAGGAGAGGAAAGAAGGGGGCGCGACAGGAGGGAGCCTTAGATTTGGCTGCACTCCAATCTCCCCCCACTTCTTCTAGGGCCACCATTGTTATGCTAGCCTCATTTATCCCGCTCGGACAGGCAGTTGCGGCCTATCCTTCCAAATTTCCACTTGATAGTCCCCAAGGCATTTCGCTGCTTGGATTGCCTTGGGTAGGGTATCTACCCTTTTTCTTTGCAGCTCCATGCGAGCGTAAGGTTTTAACCCTTCCAGGAATGTGAAGAGCTTTTCTTTGTCCCCCATGTCGCGGATGTTCAACATGAGTGCGGAGAATTTTCGCACGTAGTCCCGCACTAATTTGGTATGGCGGAACTCCCGTAGTTTCCTCCTTGTATTGTACTCAATATTTTGGAGAAGAACTGTAGGCGTATGGCTGCCTTCAGTTCCGCCCATGTCTCCAGAGTATCTTCACCGGCCCTGATGGCTTCGTACTTCACCCGCCACCAGAGTTTAGCATCACCCTGAAGATACATGGTTGCAGTTGCTACCTTCTTGGCTTCTTCTAGGCCTCCCACGGCATCGAAATACTGCTCGATGTCCTAGATGAAATTTTTCACTTCTTTAGCATTCTGAGCTCCACTGTATGGCTTTGGCTCAGGAATTTTCAATTTTTGTGCCATGGAGGCGAGGTTCACACCACCCCCGATTTGATTTCCACCTCCTCGAAGCAAGCCTTGTAGAGAAGCATTAACAACATTGAGTTGGCCTGTCAAGTTGTCTATAGATTGCTGCATGGCAGTCACCCTGTCTTCCTCTTATGCCCTGTAGGCTAAATCATCAGCACACTCCTATTGGAGGCCCTCGAATTTACCAAAAATTTTGGCTGCCTCAGTAGCTTCCGTTTGTCGGTCTCCTTTAGAGTCGCGAATGGTGTTTTCAATGTCAACTTCAGCCTGGATCATTCTGCAGTCCAGATCGTCCAACCTTTGCACTAGGTTAGTTTGTAGTTTAGGCACCGTATTTACGATGGGTCATAATATGTCAATCGTCTCTTCAAGGGCCGCGATGCGGTCCCCATGATTCACCATGGTCAGAAATGGTGGTAATGGTAATGCACTCCCGTCCGATGTCGAGTCTAGGCTCTGATACCAATTGTTACACGACGCCTTTCTGAGATTCCTTGGAAGGGCGATGTAAGGCTAAGCAACTGGTGTCATTCAAGTTGATGTCCACCAACTGAGGTCCGCTCCGTATGCTAGACGAGATTGTCAGTGTCGTACGGGGAAACCAATGTCAAGAACAATTTGAGAGAACAGTAATGAGAATTCAAAGAAAGCTTGATTGCATTAATGAAAGCTATTACAAAAGAAGGCAACACGGTGTCAAGGGGGAGAGACACCGGTACAGAGAATTGCTTGCTAGAAAGTTTTTGATTGGTTTATCCCCCCTTAATAATGCTTAAAAAAAAAACCAAAGCTACAAGCCTTGACCTAACTAAGCTAGAGGAATATAATGAAAGTACATGGAATAAAACTACTCTATATTTACAATGAAAATGACTTAGTATTCTACAAGGTAGAAACAAGTCTGTTGTCAGAAACTTTGTCTTTGGCATCACGATCTGCGCGTGGCATCATCTGTGCGTGTGGCGTTGTTGGCAGCTGCCTACGGCTGGGCGCTAGCGAGGGATATCGGTGGGGCGACAGAGGCACATGCGCGCTTGTCACTTGGCGCAGCCAAGACCACGAGGTCGTCCGTGGTGCTGGGCGTTGGGAGGCTTGCTAAGACGCCACGGGGCGCGTCCAAGGGGTCATGGGGCATGATTGGAAAGCCACCCATGACATACCTCATGTCACCTTTGATGACATGGAATTTGTGTCTTGTATGGTTCCGGCCACGTTTACGGGGAGGATGATTTTTCCCTTCGTTGTTTCACTCGCCATGTTGAATCCATTCAAGGCTCGAGAGGCGGGTATGATTTGGTCGAGCAGCCCAAGCTGCTCCACGACCCTTGATCTGATTATATTTTTTGAGCTACCTGGATCCACGAGAACACGTTTAAGTTGAACTTTATTTAAAAGGATAGAAATTACCAGCGCATTGTTGTGAGGCTGAGATAAGGCCTTTATGTCTTCCTCGCTGAATGTGAGAGTGTCCTCGGGCATGTAGTCCCGAGTTTGTTGCTCCCTTGTGATAGATACTTTGGTACGTTTGAATATGGGCCCCTATGGAACGTCGACTCCGCTGATGATCATGTGAATGACATGTTGGGGCTCTTCCGGTTCATTTTTCCTGTTTACATCTCTTTCTCGGAAATGGTTCTTGGCCCGATCGCTAAGAAATTCTCAAAGGTGCCCTTCATTGAACAATCGGGCTACCTCCTCTCTAAGCTGCCTGCAGTCCTCGGTCATATGATCATGAGTACCATGATACTTGCACATTAAGTTAGGTTTCCTATGAGAAGGATCGGTCTGTATGGGCTTGGGCCATCTGGTGTCTCTAATTTTGCCAATGGCAGAAACGATGCCTGAGGAATCGATGTTGAAGTTGTATTCTGATAATCGGGGTGCCTCCATCGGCCCTGAGTGCCTGTCGAACTCGGTCTTACTCATAAGTCCTCGGGAATTCTAACCTCGGTCTGCTCTTCTATCATTTCGAGGTATGTTGCACCTCGAAATGTTCCTTCTGTCTTTGATGTATGGCTGATATCTTTCCTTGTTAGGCCTTGGCTCCCTATCTGCATCTCTCGACTCCTTTGCTAGTAGCATGCTTGGATAAACTGAGCCCGATAGGGCTCCCAATTGGTCGTCCTCGACCCTAATTTTTGATTGGTACCTGTTGTGCACATCCGCCCAGGTTACGGTGGGATACTCTATCAAGTTCTACTTCAGCTGCCTCGAAGCTATCTAACTTCGTTCATTTAGCCCCTGAGTGAAGTCTTGTATGGACCAGTCATCGGAGACTGGTGGTAACTCCATTCGTTCCAACTAGAAACGGGACACAAATTACCTCAGCATCTCGTTCTCCCTTTGCTTGATTTTGAATATATCTGACTTCCTTGTTGCAACCTTTATGGCACCAGCATATGCTTTTACAAATGAGTCTGCCAACATGGAAAATGAATCGATAGAGTTTGGGGGCAGGTTATGGTACCACATCATGGCCCCTTTGGACAAAGTTTCCCCAAATTTCTTTAGTAGTACAGACTCGATCTCGTCGTCCTTTAAATCATTCCACTTTATACCACAAGTATATGTGGTGA
This sequence comes from Nicotiana knightiana, assembly GCA_005239525.1. NCBI lineage: Eukaryota > Viridiplantae > Streptophyta > Magnoliopsida > Solanales > Solanaceae > Nicotiana > Nicotiana knightiana. Next base: position 12,401 of record ML403377.1, read on the forward strand.
TGTGCTCGATGGGATCGGTGGTCCCGTTGTATTTCGAGATGTCTGGCATCTGAAAATTTTTCGGAATTGGCTTCGGAGCTGCACTCGGGGGGAATGGTTTTGTATAAACTTCTTCGAATCCAGTCCCTTCAAAATCGAAGGTGCTCCTGGTATCTAGTCGACCCTTGAGTTGTAGGTTTCCACTTTCTTGTCGTTGTCCTCAATCCTTTTTTATCCCGACTCGATCCTCTTAGTGAGTTCCTCGATAATTTTCATGATGATGGGGTCAGTTCCCGACCCATTGTTGCTTGATCTCTCGAGGGTTGGCTCAACTCGAGGAGCTGTTTCTGGTCCTGCTCCACTCAGAGTCTTTTTCTGACTCTGCAACTGAGCGATAGCAACTTGTTATGCTTGCAACATTTCAAAAATTACTTGTAGACTGACTTCTCTTTCTTCTCGAGCTTGTGTCCTTGTGCGTCAGGTTGGTCCCCTCCACGTACACTTCCTTCGATATCAGTGCCCAAGTCAACGTGCAAAGCAATGTGTGAACCAACGTCGACTGGGCTTGGTGCTGGTGCTACCCCAGGGTTAAGCGGTGGCACACCGGTCCCTGAAGCTGTTGCATTGTTTTCTCCATGGAATCTAAGGCCGTCATTCCATGTACTGGTGCGTTTGCTGAGTTAGACATATTTTAATCCTGAAATCAAAGAATATTGGACAAGAAAAAGTGTGAAGAAAAATGTGTGTTATCAGAAAACTAGCACTAGAATAATCACTATTATCTTTAGCCCCACGGTTGGCGCCAAACTGTTTACCTCGAAAATAGTGGTAACAATTATATTTGATTTGTGGCTCTAAAAATATGTGATTTATTCCAATACTGGTAAATAGACACGAAAAATTAAGTTTAAATGAGAAGAAATGATGAACCAAACCAGTGTTGTCAAAGGAATAGGGACCTCGAGTTCGATAGCCTCGGGAGTCTCGAGGTGAGTTAAGAGCAATAAAGTATGAAAAATAAATTAAGAGCAATAAAGCTGAAGAACAATTGTTGAGCATAGTAAACGAGAAAAGCAGAATAAAATATTCTATTGCTGGGTTCCCCTTTACATAGGAGGGGAAAATCCTAATATGGTACATTTCTAATTATGACAGAAGATTCTATTGGTACAATTGTATAACAACCTAGTATGGACTTGTACTAGCTCGTACAAATCTTGTCCACAATTTACGCCCTGATCCACGTGTCCTTGAGAGATTCCGATTTTTTCTTGAGTGTCATCGAAAGTACTGTCTCGAGGTAGACCGTACCAGGCCCTCGATTTGCTTCCCGAGGTGAGCACATCCCAGCCAAACTTGATTCTTACTTCGAGTTTTTTGAACTCGAGCTCTTGGCATGATTAAGTCTTCGAAATCGAGCTACAAAGATGTGTGTGTATGATGGTGAATTCTCAGCTGTCCTTTTCATGAAAGGGAATAGGTGAGTGATGCAAATCAGAGGGAGCGAGGAGGGAGACCAGGCGGCTAGGGTTTGATTCAATTAGGGGGATCTGTTCTTGAGAAAAAAAGGGATATAGGGGCGGCGACTAGGGTTGGTAAAAAAGGGAGGCCAGGTTCTCTCTAATTAGGGTGACGACTAGGTCGTATATAGGGAGGGATAACGGAACGACACCATTTGGAAGGCTGACGACGTTGTTTTTGGAAGGTGGAAAATGGACCGAATTTAGGTAATGGGCTGGGGAAAAATTGGGGTTATAAAGAGAATTGGCTCAAATATTGGTCCAGTTATGAGCTAGTGAGGTTCAAATAGCTATGTTTCTCTTTCTTCTATTAAATAAATTTTACTTTTAGCTACCAATTAAACTAACATAATATGAAACTAAAATTTCCAAATTAACCTCTTTACTACTTTATCTATCAATTAATTAATTACCTTACCAATGTAAATTACAATAACAACAATAATTACCCGATAACAATCTCACTAGTGGGGTCTTGGGAAGGTAGAGTGTACGCAGACCTTACCCCTACCCCTAAGGGTAGAGGCTATTTCCAGGAGACCCTCGGCTCAAAGACAAAAGATCTGTAACAACAACAGAAAACATACACAGAAGATCAGCACCGTGAGTGACAGCAAATAAGTGGACGGACAATAATTATGGAAATAATAAAAATTGAAAATAAAAATAAAATAAAGTAAAAAACAATAAACAAAAAATAAAAAGTGGGATGAAACAATAACCGCTAGCAGTCCTATATAAAACACTATCAAACTAACCAGAACATGAAGAAAAACGCTTAATTACCCCCTAACCTACAACCCTAATGCTCGACCTTCGCACCTCCCTATCCTCCCTCACAATGTAAACTAATAAAAGAAAATTATTAATTTAAAACAAAAGGCTAACATGTAAAAATGACTATTGTATTTTTGTGGTTTTTTCGTTTGACAATGCATTCAATTGACGTACTTAAATCCCAAATGCAATTAAGAACTAAAATGCTATGAGATGAAGAATTTAATATTTTTTTATGATTTTCTATGGTTTTAAAACAACTCTAAATATGCATGAACAATATAATGCAAATAAATGCAAAAAAATTGGATAAGAATGAAGAAAAATTCCTACAATTATATGAAGTAATTAAAGAAAACTATTTTGAAATATTTTTAGGAGTGATTTGCATTAGGGCAAAAATTAGGTGTTCACTACGTAACGACGGATTTAACGATACGATACAATAAAATTTAAGTAACAACCAAAACAACATTGTATTTAAAGTAACAATACGATACAATACAATAAGTAACAACTATCCAAACAAGCTATAAATGATCACCCATAAATTTTACTCCATATTCATTTTCCTTTGACATTCATGGTATAATACAAACCACACACATGACGATAAATGAGGATTCTGGTACAAGTCTACACTAAAAAAAATTATTTTTAAATTAGAAGAAGAAGATGTGACAAGCATGGTTTTAAAGTCTCCAAGTTTTTTCAATTTATAATTATTGGAGAGTGGAGGCTGGAGACCCTTCCATCCAAGAAATCGACCTGGTCAAATAAGGGAAAAAATTATGAATCTAAGAGGACTTTTCCTTCAAGTCAAATGAAATTTTACAAATCTTGCACATGGAAAAAGAAAAAAGGAAATATAAAAATCTTGCATAAGGAAAAAGAGAAGCAAATACAGCATATGACTGGTAGCAGCTCTCTATCTATATCCCCCAATTCAAACGTAGCAAATAGAGATCAAGCAAATTAAAAATAAAGCCTAAAATATGATATATTGTAGAAAAAATGTTAGATAAGGAAATAAAGTCAAAGGCGATCCTGAACGTTATAGGTTCAAATTCATAACTCTATCATGTCTCATTTAATTTAATAAGTTTAAAATTTATTATTTATATATATTTAATAATTTTTTGAATACAATACAGAGTATGAGCGAAAGTTATGTGTTCAAATAAACTCATAATATCTACATTAGATACGTCCTTGTTAAGGATTACGGTATTATGAATATGATCTATTTATCTTTAATCAAAAGTTTCAAATTTCAACCCTGCAAATAGAAATAAATCTAATAGGGGAGCTTCATTTTTTATGGACCATACGCAATGCAAATTTAAATTAATCAAGATAGTGAGCGAGAAACTAACTAAAAAACAATAAATGTGGGACTTTGTATCCTAGTAAGCTTCCACGTCGATTAAAGAAAGAGCAAACAAGCACCATGCAGAAAGCATTGTGGTCACCATCACAACTTCTTGTTACTTTTTTTCTTTTGAAACGGCAAAGACACAAATGGAATTTTGTGAGAAGACGAGGGACCGGGGCGGAGCTACGGTATGGAGAGTGGGTTCGGTCGAATTCAGTAGTTATGATTCAAACTTTATATTTATCTTAAAAGTTTATTAAATATATTTTAATTATTAATTTAAAACTCAGTAACTTAAAATAATTAAATTCTTAAACTCATAAGCTTGGAATTTTAGCTCTGCCTCTGACGAGGGTAGTTATGACGTTGCAAAAAAGTGTACATCCTTGTTGTATACTTGTATCTTAAATCTTGAAAGTTGTTAATTCACCTTGAAAGTGCACTCTCTCTCTTTTTGGGATTAGATTTGAGCTTGCACTTATTTTCTCTCTCTCCTTTTTTCTTTTTTTTTTGGGTTTTGTTGTTGTTGTAGATAGTTCACTATTTTCAAGTTAAGGTTAAGTTCTTTATCGGATTGTGGTTAACATTTTAAACTATTTTGTACTTATGTAGAAACAAGTAACTGAATCTCATTAATATTTAATGTAGCCTGTACTTCAACTTTCACAAGAAGTAATCACGTAGGATTTGAAGGTTCAATTTTGGCAATAACCATGAAAGAGATGTAAGAGATATGAAGAGAAAGTCGTGCTAGCTTATAAGAAACATTATAAACTTTACAGTTTGAGTCAATTTTGTGAGTAATATTAAAGTTCGTCTCTCTTATTCCAACTCAATATCATGTCTAACATTGAGAGAGCTATGAATTTGAATGGAGGAAAGGAGTAATAGTGCACGAAATATGCTTGAGTTTCACATCAGGTGGGAAGAAAATCTTGAGCAATTTATAAAACAGGCATCATAAAATCTTTCCCTTCGAGCTAACTTTGTTAAACGCGTGTGAAGGTAACTTATAAGAGTGTGTGGAAGTCAGGGATTAAGGTAGAAAGTTAGTAGGTAGTTGAACATATTTTTCTTTTATACTAGTAATATTATTTCCTTATTCATAGTTTGTTTTTATTTCCTTTTGTTTCTTTCCCTTAAGTTATCTTATTTTCTTGTTGTTATTGCTGCTTGATAATACCGCTTCTTTTACTTTTTTTCTTGAGTCGAGAGTCTATCAAAAACAGTCTATTTACGTTCATAAAGTAGGGATAAGACTGCATATAACGTATATACTATAGATCCTACTTATTGAATTTGTTATTGTTTTTGTTTTAAACGATCATGAGAACATGACCACTTAAAATCTCAAAATTTTTTGTTGCTAATTAAATTTTTTGATTAATTATATTAGATAAAGAAAAATTAGAAGCACTAAAGGGAGTGTCAATAGCATGATCTTAAAAACTTAAATAGTCCCTCACCACCACCCACCACCCACCACCACCACCCTACGTGTCATTTTATGCACATTTTATTCGTATACTCCTATATCCCATCCCTTTTTAGTACATCATATTAATATTAATATCCCTCGTTCTATTTCTCATATACCCACAAGCCAAACCATTCTCCTACAGACAGAAAAAAAAAAAAAAAAAAAAACCCCTCTC
>ML403386.1:0-23367 GCA_005239525.1 Nicotiana knightiana
AAAGCACATAAAATGCAAGGTATATAATGCTTAAAATCATGAATTCTAGCCACGCATCAAACGGCCCGAACCATAAGTGCACCTCTCACAAAGTACTCATATCTATGCACTGCCGAGGATCGAACGACCCTAACCAAAAGTGCATCTCTCAATCCGCCGTGGCGTACGGCCCATTCCCATAAGAGGTGGGGAAATTACACTCCGCTCGCGGAATGTAAATTGTGAAGCGGTCACATGCACACACATTATCCTTTTTTAAAACAATTACTTTTCTTTGAACAATTCCTTAAAATTTTTTCTCAAAGTCCATAACTTCAGAAAATTAAGCCGTATGTAACATTTAATTTATTAAGCATATAGTTCATATCAAGTAAAACACAAGGCATGATGTGGGCCTAACTACTCGGACATAATAGTAATAGCCGCTACGTATGGACTCTCGTCACTTTGTACGTACGTAGCCCCAACAATTATCACATATAGAATTAAAATCACCTAGGGGGACACTTCCCCCTTACAAGGTTAGAAAGGAGACTCACCTCGCGTCGCACCTACTCCCCAGGTCAAGAATGCGCCCGAAACTCCAAACTCGACACCCACAGACTCAAAACTAGCCAAATGTTATACAAATATATCAATTCATATTCAAAGCATGGAATTCTACTATTATTTAGTCAAATTCACCATTCTTGAACAAATCCCAAAATCCAACCCCGGGCCCGCATGCTCAGATTCCAAAAATTCTCGAAGGAAACACTCACCCATAGCCTAAGGATCATTAATATACGATTTTAATATGATTTCATAGTCAATTCACGGGTAATTTTCTAAATTCTGGAAGGCCCTAGGTTACTACCCAAATTCCTAAATTTTCCACTAATTAAGTAGTTAAATCCTACTAAGAATGCATGCATTAACCAACTTTAGGATAAAATTTACTTACCTCTCAGTGGTTAGGTCGTGGAGCCCTTTTTCCAAGCTCTCAAGTTTTCTAATGGAGGAAGAAAATGAAGAAAAATGAAGAGTCCCATATTTTAAAGAAACACACTGCCTGACAGTGGTTCCGCACCTGCGGAAAAGGACGAGGAGGCCTAGGCTCGCACCTGTGGAGTGGAGATCGCACTTGCGGCTCCGCTTCTGCGAAACTTTGTCCGCACCTACGAGAAATGGTCTGCCCACTGGGTGATCGCACCTGCGAGGCTGGGACTGCAAGAGCGGTCCCGCACCTGCGATTGGGCAACCGCACCTGCGGTCACACCAGAACAGGTGCACCAGCAGGTATTTCAGCTGGTTTTTGGCCTCGTGTGGTGTCCGGGAGGCACCTGGGCCCACCCGAGCCTCCGTCCAAATTTACCAACAAGTCCCAAATCATAATATGGACTCGCTCGAGTGTTCGGAACACCCAAAACAATGCTAAAACTCAAAATCACACCTCAAAACCCCTAGAATCAAACTTAGGAACTTTAAGTTTTCTTGACTTCGCTAACAACGCGCCGAACCGACCTATACTACTCGGAATGACACCAAATTTTGCAGGCAAGTCATAAATGACATAACGGAACCATTCCCGATCTTGGAATTCCGCCCGGACCTCGATAACTAAAAATCACGTCCCAAACCACAATAGGAGCCTAAGGAACTCTTATTTCAATATTGGGCGCCGAAACACTCCCGGCCAAAACCCATTCCGAACATACGCCCAAGTCCGAAATCATCATACGAAGATATCAGAACCATCAAAACTAGATTCCGAGGTCGTTTACTAAAAATGTTGACCGAAGTCAAACTTGGTCTTAAAGGCCAACCTTAAGGAACCAAGTGCTCCTAAATCACTCTAAACACTTCCGAATCCCGAACCACCAGGCCCCGCAAGTCATAAATCACAATAAGCCGCTATGGGAAGTTTCATTTAGGGGAACGGGGTCCAATAACGCAAAACGACCAGTCGGGTCGTTACATTCTTTACCTCTTAAACAAATGTTCGTCCTCGAACGGGTCTAGAATCATACCTGAAGTGCTGAATAAGTGTGGATAACTCCTCCGCATGTCCTCCTCGGACTCCCAGGTCGCTTCCTTGACCGGTTGGCCCCTCCACTGGACATTCACTGCAGAAACGCTCTTGGACCTCAACTGGAGATCCTGTCTATCATAATAGCAACTGACTCCTCCTCGTAGCCCAACCTCTCATCCAGCTGAATAGTGCTGAAATCAACCACGTGAGAGAAGTCGGCGTGGTACCTCCGGAGCATGGATACATGAAAAACTGGATGAACTCCTGATAAACTGGGAGGTAAGGCCAGCTCATAAGCAACCTCCCCAAATCGCCTCAACACCTCGAAGGGACCTATAAACCTCCGGCTTAGCTTATCCTTCTTCCCAAACCTCATAATACCCTTCATAGGCGAGACTTTCAACAGAACCTTGTCTCCCTCCATAAATGATACATCACGTGCCCTCTGATCCGCGTAAATCTTTTGTCTGGACCTTGCTGTGCGGAGCCTCTCCTGAATCAACTTCACCCTTTCCAAAGAATCCCTCACCAAGTCGGTACCATATAACTTCGCCTCACCAGGCTCAAACCACCCGATAGGGGAACGACATCGTCGACCATAAAAAGCCTCAAATGAGGCCATCTCGATGTTGGATTGGTAACTATTATTGTAAGCAAACTCGGCCAAAGGCAAGAATTGGTCCCACTGACCCCCGAAGTCAATCACGCATGCCCTGAGCATGTCCTCTGATATCTAAACTGTACGCTCAGATTGGCTATCAGTCTGAGGCTGAAATACTGTGCTGAGATCTATCCGGGTGCCCGTCTCACTATGTTATGCTCTCCAAAAATGCGAGGTGAACTGAGGACCTCGATTTGATATAATGGACACCGGCACACTGTGCAACTAGACTATCTCCCGAATGTAGATCTGGGCTAACCTCTCAGAAGTATAAGTAGTAGCTACTGGAATGAAATGCGCCGATTTGGTCAATCTATCCACAATGACCCAAATCGCGTCAACCTTCCGCAAAGTCCGAGGCAACCACACCACGAAGTTCATAGTGATGCGCTCCCATTTCCACTCAGGAATGGGCATCTGCTGAAGTAGGCCTCCTAGCCTCTGGTGCTCATAGTTAACCTGCTGGAAATTAAGACACCTAGCCACATACTCCACAATATCCTTCTTCATCCGCCTCCACCAGAAATGCTGCTTCAAATCACGATACATCTTAGTAGCACCAGGATGAACAAAATACCGAGAACTGTGTGCCTCCTCTAGAATCCTCTCCCTCAGGCCATCAACATTAGGAACACATAAGCGTCCCTGAAGTCTCAGAACACCATCCTTGATAATAGTAACCTCATTGGCCCTACCCTGAACCACCGTCTCCCGAAGCTCTGTTAAGCACGAATCATAAAACTGCCGGGCCTTAATCTCCCCCAATAACAAAGACTGAGCAACCACATGTGCTAAAACTCGACGAGGCTCTGAAAGGTCTAACCTTACCAGGCGATTGGCCAAGGACTGAATGTCCAAGGCTAGAGGTCTATCCTCTGCTGCAATATAAGCCAAGCTACCCATACTCTCCGCCTTCCTGCTCAAAGCATCTACTACCACGTTTGACTTGCCTGGGTGATAACGAATGGTGATATCATAATCCTTCAACAACTCAAGCCATCTGCGCTGCCTCAAATTAAGATCCCTCTGCTTGAACAAGTGTTGCAAGCTACGATGGTCTGTATAAACCTCACAGGACACTCCATACAAGTAGTTCCTCCAAATCTTAAGAGCATGAACAATCTCCGCCAACTCCAAATTGTGCACAAGATAATTCTTCTCATGAACCTTCAGCTGGCGTGAAGCATAAGCAATAACTCTCCCTTCCTTCATCAATACACACCCCAAGCTAACGCACGAAGCGTCACAATATACTATATACATCCCAGAACCGGAAGGCAATACTAGAACTGGTGCTGAGGTCAATGTTGTCTTGAGTTTCTGAAAGATCGCCTCACACTCATCACACCATCGGAACGGGGCATTTTGCTGAGTCAATTTGGTCAATGGGGCTGCAATAGAAGAGAACCCCTCCAAAAATCGGCGATAATAGCCTGCTAGGCCCAAAAAGCTCCTGATCTCTGTAGCTGAAGTAGGACGCGACCAACTCTGAACTGTCTCGATTTTCTGAGGATCAACCTTGATACCCTCTCCGGATACCACATGCCCCAGGAATGCTACAGAATCCAACCAGAACTCACACTTGGAGAAATTAGCATATAGCTTCTGTTCCCGCAAGGTCTGGAGCACAACTCTCAAATGCTGCTTGTGCTCACCCAGGCTACGTGAGTAAATCAAGATGTCATCTATGAAGACAATGACAAAGGAATTTATATACGACCTTAACACCATATTCATCAAGTCCATGAATGTTGCTGGGACATTAGTCAAGCCAAAAGACATCATCAGGAACTCATAGTGGCCATATCTCGTACGAAAAGCAGTCTTTGGAACATCTGAAGCCCGAATCTTCAACTGATGATATCCTGATCTCAAATCAATCTTAGAAAACACACGATCACCCTGCAACTGGTCAAACAAATCATCGATGCGCGGAAAAGGATACTTGTTCTTAATTGTAACCTTGTTCAACTGGCGGTAATCAATACACATCCGCATGGAACCATCCTTTTCTTCACGAATAGAAGTGGAGCACCCTACGGTGATACACTCGGTCTGATGAACCCCTTAGCTAACAACTCCTCAAGCTGCTCCTTTAACTCCTTCAACTCCTTCGGAGCCATATGGTACGGAGGAATATATATAGGCTGGGTGCCTGGAGCTAAATCAATGAAGAAGTCAATATCACGGTCCAGAGGCATGCCTGGAAGGTCTGAAGGAAATACATCAGCAAACTCTCGAACCACTGGCACTGAACCAATCGTCGGAGNAGGTTTACTCTAGTATCGAACCACAGAAGGTGATCACACAAGACCAATAAATCCGGTCTACCACCACATAATCACCCACAGAAGTGGACACATATATCGGAGAACCCAAGGACTCACGAGGGACATCCATAAAATGAGCAAATAAGACCGAAACATAGGAATAAGTGGATCCTGGATCAAATAACACCAATGCCTCTCTACCACATACTGTAATAATACTTGTGGTCATGACGTTTGAGGCCACTGCATTTGATCTGGCCGGGATAACATAAAATCTAGCTGGAGCAACGGAAGATTGAACCTCGCCAGAATGAACAGGAGCTGGCTGACCTCTCCCTGATTGGCCTCCACCTCTAGGGCGACCCCTGTCGACCTGTCCTCCACCTATAGGTTGCCGGACTGCTGGTGCCAGACCATCGGCTGATAACCTTGCTGTACGGCCTTGCCCCAAAACCTGGGTTATTGCCTCCTCATATGAACTGGCTCTCCACACTCGTAATAACTCCCAGGTACCATAGTCTGCTGCCCCGAAGAAGAACCCTGAATGGCCGGAGGGCGATGAGAGCCCTCTGGCATAACACTGAAGTAGGGGCCGGAGGATCTTGGATGACTGGGATAACCACTATATGAACTCTGAATGGCTGGAGGACGGTAGGAACACTCTAGCATGGCGCTGAAATGAGGCCTCGCTGGAACACCTCGGGGAGGTGGCGGAGGTGCAAAATATAAAGGCCTGCTGGGCTGACCACTGCTATACTGACCCCTGCCCGTATCTGGGGCACCTTTGAAATCACCAGAGAACCTATCCCTCTTGTTTTGCCGCCCCTGCTCCCTGCTCATCGACCGATACCCCTCGATCCTATGAGAAATCTCTACCACGAGCTGACAAGGAGTACCTATCTCCACCTCTCGGGCCATGGTGGCCCTAATACCCAGATTCAACCCAGCCACAAATCTCTGCACCCTCTCTGCATCGGTAGGTAGTATCATGAGTGCATGGCGAGACAACTCTAAAAATCTGACCTCATAATCTGTCAGTGACATCTGTCCCTGCTCTAGCCGCTCAAACTGATAACACAGCTCTTCCCTCTCAGAGGGTGGAATATATCTATCTAGAAACATCTGCGTGAACTGCTCCCAAGTGACAGGAGGAGAATCTGCTGACCTGCTGAGAATATAGGACTACCACCACCTACGAGCTCGGCCTTCCAACTGGAAGGTAGTGAAATCCACTCCATGGGACTCTAGTATCCTCATGTTGTGCAGTTTGTCCCTGCACCTATCCACAAAATCCTGGGAATCCGCTCCTCGCTCACCCCCAAAGACTGGAGGGTGCAATTGAGTCCATCTATCTAATAGCTTTTGCGGATCGCCGTCCGCAGCTGGTCTGGGCTCAGGTGCTGCTGCAACAGTCTGGACCCCACCCACGGGCAGTGTACTCGGGGTATGATGTAATGCTGCTGTCTGTCCTGCATCCCGGGCAGTAGGGGTCTGGGCTCCCCCTCCCGCCTAAGAAGTGGCAGGATCTACTAGAAATAAACCAGCCTAGGAAATAGTGTCCATAAATCTTATCATACGGCCCTTGATATCCTGGAATCCTGGCGCCGTCATGAAGTCTGCTGGAGGCACCTCATCCTGCTCTTCTATAATAGGGTCCTCTGGTGGTGGAACCAGAATAGCTCTGGGATGCCCTGGTCCCCTACCTCGGGCCGGTGCCCTCCCCCGGCCTCTGCCGCGGCCTCGGACAGCATGGGTAGCGGCCTTTCCCGGGTCTGGAACATTAGATGCACGCGTCCTCACCATATGTGAGAGAATAGAAGAATGAATTTAGTAAATCATCGACTGCACGATAGAATAAGAACAAAGAGAGGTTTCCTAACACCGTATAGCCTCCTAAGATAAGTACAGACGTCTCCGTACCGATCCGCAAGACTCTACTGGGTTTGCCCGTGACTAGTGAGGCTTACGTGAACCTAGTGCTCTGATACCATGTTGTCACGAACAAAAATCCTAACTTAGGTCGTGATGGCGCCCAATAGCAGGGTCAGGCAAGGACACTCAATTTACTAAGGGTTCTTTCTTATTAGATTAAACATTTCAACATATACTCAATTTTTAAAACTTAAAACATGAATCGACAAGGATAACTAGCCAGTTTTTAATCAAAATCAGTCATGAAGAGGCGTGAGCCAATATATATACAAAAATCCGAAATCCATAATAACTATTACGTGTGTGCCAGGAACTAATGTCATAAGTCCTACGGGCATACTAAGAGAATATACAAAAGATATAATATACAGTCCCACTGTCTGAAGGAAATATACGGGAAATAAGTAAAAGAAACACCATGGTGCTGCCGGAGATTGCCAGGACGAAGCAACTCACCATGAAGTCAGGTCCGTCTATAATCAAAATCAAGCTCCAGTCCGACAACCAGATGCATCAGCCTCAGAACCTGTACAATTAAGTACAGAAATGTAGCATGAGTACATAAATATATATGTACCCAGTGAGTATCCCGCCTAACCTCAAAGAGGTAGTGATGAGAGGTCGACATGACTATCACTAAGGTCCAACAATATAATTTAACTGAATATGATAGAAACGGTAGGCATGTAAAGGCAGTGAAGCAACAAATATATATATAAGGCACTAAAATCCAAGGAAGTACTGGGAATGAATAGAACAATTACTACTTCACTTTCCCCCAAATATTTGTCAAATCAATGTCCATGAATTTAGTAACAAATAAATCATGTGCATGCAGGGTAAGGACAACCGGCCGGAGTCATAAGATAGTCATGTCCGTGCACTGCCGAGGGTTGAACGACCCGAACCATAAATGCACCTCTCCACAAAGTACTCATATCTATGCACTGCAGAGGATTGAACGGCCCGAACCAAAAGTGCATCTTTGCCCTAAAGTAATCCTCTCTATGCACTGCCGAGGATCGAACGACCCGAAGTAAAAGTGCATCTCTCAATCCACCATGGCATACGGCTCGTTCCCATAAGAGGTGGGGAAATCACACTCCGCTCGCGGAATGTAAATTGCGAAGCGGTCACATGCAGACACATTATCCCTTTTTAAAACAATTACTTTTCAATTAACAATTCCTTACAAGTTTTTCTCAAATTCCATAACTTTAGAGAATTAAGCCGCATGTAACATTTAATTTATTAAGCATATAGTTCATATCAAGTAAAACACAAGGCATGATGTGGGCCTAACTACCCGGACATTATAGTAATAGCCTCTACGTACGGACTCTCGTTACTTTGTATGTACGTAGCCCCCACAATTATCACATATAACGTTTAAATCACCTAGGGGGATAGTTCCCCTTTACAAGGTTAGAAAGGAGACTCACCTCGCGTCGCACCTACTCCCCGGGTCAAGAATGCTCCCGAAACTCCGAACTCGACACCCACGGACTCGAAACTAGTCAAATGTTATACAAATATATCAATGCATATTCAAAGCATGGAATTCTCCTATTATTTAGTCAAATTCACCATTTTTGAATAAATCCCGAAATCCAACCCCGGGCCCGCATGCTCGGATTCTAAAAATTCTCGAAGGAAACACTCACCCATAGCCTAAGGATCATTAATATACGATTTTTGTATGATTTCATAGCCAATTCACGGGTAATTTTCTAAATTCTCGAAGGCCCTAGGTTACTACCCAAATTCCTAAATTTTCCACTAATTAAGTAGTTAAATCCTACTGAGAATGCATGCATTAACCAACTTTAGGATATAATTTACTTAGCTCTCAGTGGTTGGGTCGCGGAGCCCTTTTTCCAAGCTCTCAAGTGTTCTAATGGAGGAAGAAAATGAATAAAAATGAAGAATAACGTATTTTAAAGAAACACACTGCCTGACAGTGGTTCTGCACCTGCGACTCGAGGACCGCACGTGCGGTCTCGCACCTGCGAAAAAGGACGAGGAGGCCTGGGCTCCCACCTGTGGAGTGGATATTGCACTAGCGTCTCCGCTCCTGCGGAACTTTGTCCTTACCTGCAAGAAATGGGCTGCCCGCTGGGGGGTCGCACCTGCGAGGCTGGGACTGCAGGAACGGTCCCGCACCTACGACTGGGCAACCGCACCTGCGGTCACACCAGAACAGGTGCACCAACAGCTATTTCGGTTGGTTTTTGGCCTCGTGTGGTGTCCGGAGGCACCTGGGCCCACCCGAGCCCCCGTCCAAAATACCAACAAGTCCCAAATCATAATACGGACTCGCTCGAGCCTTCAGAACACCCAAAACAATGCTATAACTCAAAATCACACCTCAAAACCCCTAGAATCAAACTTAGGAACTTTAAGTTTTCTTGACTTCGCTAACAACGCGCCGAACCGACCTATACTATTCGGAATGACACCAAATTTTGCAAGCAAGTCATAAATCCGGGTCTGAGAATTCCGTCCGGACCTCGATAACTAAAAATCACGTCCCAAACCACAATATGAGCCTAAGGAACTCTTCTTTCAATATTGGGCGCCGAAACGCTCCCGGATCATCCAAAATCCATTCCGAACATACGCCCAAGTCCGAAAGAATCATACGAAGCTATCAGAACCATCAAAACTCGATTTCAAGGTCGCTTACTAAAAATGTTGACTGAAGTCAAACTTGGCCTTAAAGGCCAACCTTAAGGAACCAAGTGTTCGTAAAGCACTCTACATACTTCCAAATCCCGAACCACCAGACCCCGCAAGTCATAAATCACAATAAGCCGCTATGGGAAGTTTCATTTAAGGGAACGGGGTCCGATAACGCAAAACGACCGGTCGGGGCGTTACACTATGTTGATAATTGGCACGAGTGGAGTATGATGTGGAGCATGATTTACACAAAAATAATAATATATTTCCAAGTATTTTCAAGATAAAAGTAAGTTAAAGCAGTAAATAAAATATCAAAAGTGAACATGAAGAGAAAAGAGAAAAAGCCAAAACAGAGAAGTCAGTTTAGCTCATAAAATAATGTGCGAGAACGTAATGAAGCAGGTAGGAAAATAGGTATGGACAGTCATAATATAGCAGTCTTAGAAAATATGAAAGAGATAGAGAGAGGTCGTACATGTCATAGAAAATAAAGGAGAATAAGGGAAGGGATGTGCATGTCATAGAAAAATAAGGTGAATGAGGAAAGGGAGGTGCATGTAATAGCGTTTTAAAACAAATAAAGGCGAATAGCAAAAGGGATGTGCATGTAACAACAGTTTAAGATTGAGAAAGTAATCCACATATGTCAAGTTCTTTATGGTAAGAGCCTAAGCATTCCCCAGAAGAGTCGCCATGCCGTCGCGCCCCATTTCCTCGTGAAAGCGGGTTTCGACGTGTAACAACTCTTTTAAATGGGTATTAAAATAGAAAAATCACCACCTAATGATATTAAGGTGCGTTAGGGTACCTATGTGCAAATAATTCCGTTTTAACTAGTATTTTGAAGAAGGTGTTAGGCACTTTTCGAGGTCCACAACTGTGGGTCCCGACCAAAATTTCCACTTATACAGATTATAGATCATAACTGTCCTAAGCGATCATATAAGTGAGGGAAAACACAGAATTTAAAGGTTCTATTTATGAACACGTGTAAAGAAACCGGACAATAAATAGACGAAACAATACAAGTCTTAGAGGATATATGGTACAACTTGATTATTCTATGTTCGATGATTAAATGTGAACAATAAACACATGAAAAAAGGGTGTCCTAAGTTTTCTAGCCTAAAGGATCACCCCGTGCAACATAATTAATACTTCGCATCTCCCTTAAGGTAGGGGTTGCTCATATTATTCACCAGGCACAGACTATCATCTCCTGCTACCCGATTACTATATTAAAGTTGTTTACCTGAAGGCATTCTAATTCAATTCTAGGCTGTGTCCTATGCGTGCTCTACCTGTCCCATGCCTATGACCCAGGAGGCTTTGGACCTCTATTTGGGTGGTTCTAGACTTCACTTAGGATGCTCAAAATGATAAAACTAGCACACATTCAAAAACACGTTGGACTACACATAAGTATAATTAAAGGCTCAAATTAACCTCCACACATAAAAAAACAAATGCACGTGGGCAATTAGCCAGTAGACAATTTCAGACGCAATGGACATAGTTTCTGTGTGATTCTAGTTTCCAGCGTTGTACAGGTAGCATTGCAGCTTTAAACTAACGAATTTTCAGATTAAAGGTATTAAAACCTATGTGCATGATATCTACATGGTTTATGTGATAAGACAGAACGATCACAGAATTCAAAATTATTAGTGCTGATTTTATAGACACGTGTCTCGAGAAGGTGACAGTATCCTATAGACATGATTTCTAATAGTTGATAACTATTCTTGATTTTATAATATTTTACTCCTATAGGCATGTCATTTAGGCGGGGCAGTGTAATGAAACAACATAAGTAGTTGATTAAAATATTAGGGTCCTATAGTCATAATATCAAGATGGAAAGTACACTAAAAATAATAGAAGCAATAGAACAATTTTATTATTTAAATTTCTATAGGCATGGTTTCTAGGTTGACAAAGAAAAACATGTGTTATTGTATCCTATAGGCATGTTGTCTAAGTGTGCACAATAAAAGACCTGGAAACAAGTATATCAAATACTCAAACATGCTTTAGACAATTGAGTGAAGTGTGTGCGATTTCCTATAATCATGCTTTCTATGAGTGTATAGAAATAGAGCATGTCAAACAAAAATAGCAAACAAAGCATGTAGACCCTATAGGTATGTTTTCTATCCTTTTTTTGCAAAATAGAATATACCCGTTCCCCCAATTTCATTAATTCCCCATCATTCAGTTTTACAAGTTGTTACATACCATATTGAATGATTACATGCCCAAATATGAATATAAAATAACCCATTAAATTATCTGGGCCTTCAAACATGCTTAGAGCTTCATATGGACTGCAGGCCCAAACTCCAGGTGCGGACAATGTTCTTCAGACCTCCAGTGCCAAAGCAGACCCAACATACCATGCTTAAACAAATAGTTTCTTACTCAAATGGATGAAAAACTTGGGCATACGAGTAACAAACTACACTTGAGATTAATTGAACAACCTTTTGAAGTCTACACACTGAATTCTTGAAATTGTATCTAACAACAGTTTTCGCTAAAGCATATCGACAAGTTCATAGGACATACATAAGGCAGGTTCATGCTTGCAGTCTTTGAAAATAAAGCTAAGTTGACAGGATTGACCAAAATGAGGTAGCATAATACTTCAAGTAATGTTTCAAAGAAAAACATGGTCCAGGATTAGCATAAAGAACTTAGTCATGAGATTTTAAACATGAGAGTCTAATAAAATCATGGACAGAAAGCCAATAGAGTATAGTCCTCAAATAAGGATGTCTAGCGTGAGAAACTGATGAAAATAGCATAACCAAGGCTTAAGAAACACCAGAACTTAATAGGCAAGGAAAATAACAAACTAGACTATTAAATTACACATAAGAGAAAAGATAGATGATGCACTTTCACCTTGTAAACCATAGGTAGTACTAGACAACATGGGATTAAGTCAGGCACAGAACACACTGTAAGTTCACAATTAGCAGGGCAATACTTTTGGATAAGAACTAATTCTAGTAAAGTATTAAGTACACATGAATGATCCGGCAGGAATCAGAACACATGAGTAGATTTATCACAAAGATATAGAATAGGGAAAGGATATAAACTAAGGATGAGCGGCAGGTATAAACAAATAGGCAATGATATAAACTCAGAATGAACGGCCGGTATAAACATTCAAAAACACAAAAAAAAAAAACACTAGGCTGGATATGATTAAGGTATTGAGGATCATTTATGTTGAACATATACAGTAGGCATATATCAGAGTTAGAAGTTGGACAAGTTCATATGCTAGAAAAGTTTTGAGTCATAAAATGACATGATAACACAATAGCATACAGATTCACAAAGTTTAAGTGACATAGATGTACAAATGTGAACACACGAGAAGGAATGAAATTGACAGAGCCAAAGACACTTACCAGTTGCGAATTAACAAACGGGTGGAAAAGAAGAATAATTCCAATAATACTTCAATCGTTGACAGCAAAGAGAGCAGCAGAACCCAAAACTCAGTGTGTCAGAGTTCCCAAGGGTTTCAGATGAACCCCGGGCAG
Organism: Nicotiana knightiana; assembly: GCA_005239525.1. Taxonomy (NCBI): domain Eukaryota; kingdom Viridiplantae; phylum Streptophyta; class Magnoliopsida; order Solanales; family Solanaceae; genus Nicotiana; species Nicotiana knightiana. The sequence goes on from ML403386.1 coordinate 13,120, forward strand.
TGCTCGCACTGAGAAGGTTAGTTAATCAAAATTCGGTGGCCTTGGCTTTCAGCCGGCCAAGAACCAAGATTGCAAAAAGTATAGAAGAATCATAGTAGTGGTAATAATAGTTAAGTAATGATCATTTTGCACCCCAAAGGGAACTGGGAAGGGGTTTTATATGTGTAATTATTGAAAGAACAAACATGGAAAACAATCAATTAAGCACAAATAATGAAAGAAAATATCATATGAAAATCAAAATCAGTAATGGAGATGGAGAGTCTCAAACCCTAATTGGGTTGAATTGCCTGAAAAATTGAAGCAAGAGTGCAAATTTCTCTTTGTTGGGCGTATATAGACGGAATAACGCCCAAAATCAAAGATTCGAGCCATTCCAGTCTGATCTCGAAGTGATACTTTCCAAAATTAGGCAAGTACCTAAGTAACACCATAAGCGGACGAACAATTATGAGAGAAGGTTAATAAGGTAAGTAGATCATAGGTAGATTCCATATCTAGGTCGGAATTGAGTGGAACTAAGAAACGACTTCTAGGGTTTGCAGAAGAGAGGAGAGGGTTCGAGAGAGTGCAAAGGTGGCTGTTGGGTAGGGAATGGTCTTTACGGTTTAGGGAAAGGGGGAAGGTTATTGTGGGTCGTTGATCATCTAAGATCAACGACCATGATTAAAGGGAAGTGGGGCGGTTCAGGAGATGCATATAGGATAGTGGGTTGTTGGTGCCGGGTTAAAGGTTAGTGTGCCAAGGTTGTGGTCCGAAAACCAGCCTTGTGTTGGGCTGGAATTTAAATACACAAAATTCATTAAAATAAATTATAAAAATGACTAATAAATAAATAAAAATATTTTTCGTGTGGTAAAATGTTTGGAAGTAATAGCTTGACATTATAAAAATATGAGAAATGCTATTTTAGTATGAATAATATAATAAATACAGTTATGTATAGAATATACACTATTATTGCGAAATTGTGCAAAATAGCTTCCGAACACAAATATAATTATATAAAGTAAGGTAAAATATTATGGAACATATATGTGGATGCAAATAATTAATTTGGATGATTAATTATTAGGGTAAAATATTATGGAACATATATGTGGATGCAAATAATATATGTGGGTGGTTCTAGACTTTACTTAGGATGCTCAAAATGGTAAGAACTAGGCGCACATTCAAAACACGTAGAACTTTACATAAAGACAATAAATGGCTCAAGTTAGCCTCCACACATAAGAAATGAATGCACGCAGGCAGATTCTTATATTAGGTAGTAGGCAGTTTCAGAATTAAGACGCGTTAGAGTCATTAAGTCCTATAGACATGGCTTCTATTTGATTCTGATTTCTAGTATCGTACAGGCAGTACTGCAACTTTAGACTAACGAATTTGCAGACTAAAGGTATCACAAAGCCTATAGGCATGATCTCGAAATTATTTGCACAACGAGGCAGTAAAACAGTTCGAAAACTCAAAATTGCCAGCGTTTGGTTTATAGACATGCTTCTTAGGCGAGTAACAGTATCTTATAGGCGGGAGTTGATATTTGAACTTGATTTTATCATACTTATCCCTATAGGCATGTCTTCTAGGTGGGCTACTATAATGAAAGCAACAAAAGTAGTTGATTAATTAATTAAAACCCTATAGCCATGATATCTAAATGAGCATTGGCGAACAAGTAGGCGTTCGATTATTAGACAACATCCTATAGGCATGATGTCTAATAATTAAACAAATAGTTATTGGCGTTTGATTCCTATAGACATGTTGTCTAATAACGCATAATAGTAGGTATAGAAATGGGTATAGCAATTACTCAAACCAACATGCTATGAACAGTGTACAAGTATTAGACAAATTAAGTGAAGTGTGTGATTTACTATAGGCATGATTTCTATGTGTAGCACGTCAAACAAACAACAAGCAAGTCAACTAAATCCAATAGACGGATTTCTACCCGTTTATGCAAGAATTAGGATACCCAACACCCTTTTTTACTAATTTCCCCATCATTCATTATTACAGATTATTACAGGCCCAAATCAGTTAATAAAACAATTACAAAATTAATAGGTTGGCTACAGGCCCAACTACAACAAATACATGATACCCAAGGCTTCTTTTGTCTTCAACTAAGCCTAGAACCTTAAGTGATGAATAGGCCCACACTCCAGGTGGCTATTAATATGCTTCAATTTTGAGTACCAAAATGGCCCAATAACTAGGCCCAAACTATAAGACAGCTGCCTTGCTTACCCATGGAATACTAAATAGCCATAACAACACAAGTGACAAGCTAGGTACTAGTCCAGCCAAACAAACTTTATGACTTAGGAGTTTTATCCCTTAACACTATAGCTAACAGAGAGAGCAAGGATTTCCGGACAAAGACACACAAATAAGGTTGCAAAAAATCCCTTACAGGCACATATGGCATAAACTGAAACAAGTTCCCAATGGCAGGTTTGAACATCATAAGTTAGCAAACTACGTCAAATAGAGTTTCAAAGCAAAGCATAGTCCAAAATTAGCCTAAAGGACTTTAGAAACTTAACTTGAGAATCTAGCAAAGTCATAGACAGGAACAAGTGGATGGAAGTTTTCACATTAAGGGTTTTTAATGCTAATTCCTTTGGAGAATGTGGTCACAAAAAAAATAACAACAGGCTAGCGGGCATGATTTACAATAGTTGGAAAGTGTTATTTTAGACGTCAATACTACTCAATATTATAAATTAGTTGTGTAGTACCCAATTTTCGAGTGCTGTCTAATAAGAAGAACCTGGTTCTTCTTGGTGTACTACTTACTACTATTTGCGGAATATTAAAGCAGTAAAGTAAAGACACAGATATTTTACGTGGAAAACACCTGGCTCAAAAGGTGAAAAACTACGACCTACTCCTCAGTAGGATTTGCTCAAACACTTTGCCTAAACACTCTGAGCCAAACAGACTTACAAAATAAAATCTTTTGTAATCCTAGGACTAACTCTAATCCTCTTTGTATCAACTAGACTCTAGCTAATTTGTACAGACTTCAAGCTTTCAAGCTAACTCTAACTTGAACAATGTGTACCTATTACAATTTCTTCTATTAAAGCTGAAAAGATACAATGTTGAAACTCCTACTACAACCAACTAGACTCACTGATAAACAGATGGAACTGTTTCTTCTAGTTGAACTGTAGCCTTTGCACAATACTTCTGCTTGCAAATATCTGGGAATTTTACTTTCAGAATTTGATTCAATTTATTCTATGTGCGTCTCGAATTTCAGCAGTAATACTTTGAGTATTTATAGAGTCAGTTGTTGAGCTTGTCTTCCAATTCCAGTTCAACTCTACCTGGGTGAACGAGTTCAAGTATAACTCAACTTCCTTCCTTTATTTCTGTCCTAGCTGAATTCGACTTCTGTCATCTTCATCAGTTTGTAATCTTTTCGTATTAGGAGACATCCTCTTAGTTCTTTGATACTCAACAATCACTGATATCTCCTATGCTTGTACTATTCTTATGCCAGCTGCTCCGTTCATGTGTGTATGCTTTGATGGACCTGGTTCAACTTGTCAACATTTGTCAATCGTCAAAACCCATTCAGTGACATGGGCCACAAATTCCCCCTTTTTGATGATGTCAAACTCTGTGATTTTATCCTGTATACACTTCAAACACTTTGTATATTTGTAAGCATTAATCATTGAGAACCAGGTTCATTAGGTTATAAATATCTCTTTTCGAAAATTTTGAAACACACAACACATTTTCCCCCTTTTGGCATCATCGAAAAGTTGCAAAATGATATTTACCAGTTTTTAATTCTTACTCATGGCCAATTTAGGCAACTGCATATGAAATCATGGATTAATCATCAATAATTAACTAAGAATTCAAACTATCAAAAAATAGAGATACTGAATCAGGGCAAAAAGCATCAGATTTCATTGATAGAGAGAATATGATTATGCTATAATCCACAAAACGAAACAAAAACAATTAAAACATGAGCAACAAACAAAAAATTCTGAATCTGGGTCATTGAAAGTTCTAGACAGGCTAGGAAATTAAGGCTTGGAAAAATTGCAGACATGGTTCATTTAGCCAAGATGGATGGTTCAGCTGACTTAGAAACAGATGAAGACTTCGTTGAGCAAGTCTTGGCTCTCTTGAGCTTATTGGTCTAAACCTCTACCTCTACCACTTTTTCACTTTGATGGACCAGGTCCATCTCATCCACTTCAACAGCCTCAATAGGTTCAAAAACCTTTTCTTTCCCTTTTTTTCCTTCTTACTCTCCTCTAAAGCTCTCTTCAACTCGTCCTCACTTTGCTTTACCTTGATCCTTGTAGTTCTTCCTCTTGGAAGAGAAATATTAGATGTCTTAGAAGGAGAAACTTTTCTAAATTTACTAACCCTTCAGTTTCTCCTGATTCACTTCCCCCTGCGTTCTTGCTACTTTCTTCCTTCTTTTCTGGCTCAGCTCTAATAATAGCCATTCTAACAGATTTAGAGGTGGGTGAAGAATCAACCACTTCTTTCCCTTTTCTCTTTCTCATTACTCCGTACTCCCTCACTCTCATTTTTTTTTAATTTAATTTTTTACCACCTATTCTTATTGTTTTTGGAAACTCCACATCTATTACAGACCTAACCAGTATGAACCTATTTTCTAAGTTTTTTAGCAACATCAGAGATGACCTCAGAAGAAGGACTTGGGACAGATGTTACCTGAGTCATCGGAAATTTGGGAATGGTTTTGTAAGGGAGGGGATGGCTTGAATGAACTTTTAGTTTTGAATTGACGGTTAAGGCTTCCCTAGAATCTGGGTATTTTAATTTGGTGAGGATTCTTGTTGAAACAGAACTGGTTCAAAGTCAAACGGATAGGCTTTGAAAAGATTTTGAGTTTGGGCAGAGTTCTGCTCATGAATTAATTATTAGTATTTCAAAGTGTGTAGAGTGTAGAACACATACCTTGCTTTTCAGATGAACCAGCACGATGAACCAGGTTCATCATGTCAGAATCCTCTTGATCAAGCCTCAATTTGCAAAGATAGAAAAAATTTCATTTGTGATTAGTGAGTCATATCAAAACATGGCATAAGAGTATACTTTTTACAGTATGAGACTGAGCAATTGTTAATCTGATTAAGTAACTAACTAAAATTTTCTAGCCAAAAATTTCATTTTTTCAGTTTTTTTTTCAATCAGGTGATCTTAATCATCCCTAATTCAAGCCTATTTCTCTCAAAATGCTCCCTACTAAGTGCTTTAGTGAATATATCAGCAATTTGATGATCAGTAGAAAAAAATTCAATTGAGATCATTCCCTTTTCATAGCTATCCCTTAAGAAATGATGCCTAACATCTATGTGCTTAGTCCTCTTGTGATGAACCAGGTTCTTCGTCATACTAATAGTATTAGTGTTATCACAGAAAATAGGAATGCATCCCACATCAATACCAAAATCCATGAGTTGTTGCTTGATCCATAACAACTGGGCATAACATGAGGCTGCAGCCACATATTCAGCCTCAGCCGTAGAAAAGGCTACTGAATTTTGTTTCTTGGTAGCCCAAGACACAAGGCATGAGCCCAGAAAGTGAGCCATACCTGAAGTACTTTTCCTGTCAACCAGGAAACTTGCATAATCAGCATCAGCATATCCTACAAGGTCAAAATTACTACCTTTAGGATACCAGAGGCACAAATCAGTGGTGCCTTTCAAATATCTCAAAATTCTCTTCACTGCAGTGAGGTGGGACTCTTTTGGATTTGCTTGAAACCTAGCACACAGTCCCATGCTGAACACAATATCAGGTCTGCTGGCAGTGAGATATAATAGAGACCCAATCATCTCTCTGTATAGCTTCTGATCAATGGATGAACCAGGTTCATCAACATCCAATTTTGTAGATGTGGCTATGGGAGTGTCTATTTCGTTTGAGTCTTCCATTTTAAACTTCTTGAGCAATTCTTTCTCATACTTTTGTTGGTGGATCATTGTTCCATTTGGGTTTTGCTTGATTTTCAAGCCTAAGAAGAAGTTTAGCTCACTCATCATACTCATCTCAAACTCACTCCCCATAAGCATGGAAAATTCTTTGCTCAATTTTTCAGAAGTCGCCCCAAACATAATATCACCCACGAATATTTGCACAACCAGGAGATCCTTACCCTTTTCCTTTATGAACAAGGTACTGTCAATTTTGCCTCGTTTATACCCATGTTCTAGCAGGAATTTTGATAATCGTTCGTACCATGCTCTTGGTGCTTGTTTGAGACCATACAGAGCCTTGTCGAGTTTGTATACATGGTGAGGTGACTGCTTGATTTCAAAACCTGGAGGCTGCTTGACAAATACATCTTCTTTCAGATAGCCATTGAGAAAGGCACTCTTAACATTCATCTGATGAAGAGTGAATTCCATGTGTGTAGCAAATGCTATAAGAAGTCTGATTCCCTCCAGTCTTGCCACAGGGGCAAAGGTCTCATCATAGTCAATTCCCTCTTCTTGGCTGTATCCTTGAACAACCAGTCTATCCTTATTTCTTGTAACAGTTCCATCCTCATTGAGCTTGTTCCTGAAGACCCACTTGGTGCCAATTACTGATCTGTCTAGTGGCCTGGGTACCAAGTGCCATACTTGACTCCTCTCAAATTGATTCAGCTCTTCTTGCATGGCTGTTACCCAGTCAGCATCTTGCAGGGCTTCAGCAATGTTCTTTGGTTCAATCAAGGATAAAAATGCATCAAACGCACATAGATTTTTCAAGGAGGATCTAGTTTTGATTCCAGATCTAAAGTCTGTTATGATGTTCTCAAGAGGGTGAGAACTCTGATATATGTGGTTTGAGTACCAGTTGTTCACTTCTGGATTGTTCCATGTTGTCTTGTAGTTGTGGAACAGGATCAGGGCCAGTATTTTCATGTAGNTTGGTTCCTTACCAACCCCAATGATTTCACCTTTCTTTCCGTTTCCAAAAGAGACATTTCTTCCTTTGAGACTTTCAAGTGAAAGGAACTGTTCCATGTTCCCAGTCATATGCTTTGAGCAGCCACTATCCAATTACCAAATCTGGCTGCCTCCTCTCACTGAACCTACAAAAGGAATCAAAGGTTAGTCTTAAGAACCCAAACTAGTTTGGGTCCTTTTCTATGAGAGAATGGATGAATCAAATTTTTCCTGGCCCAATTTGGCAGCCAGTTTTTCCCTTTTACCAACCTCTTATTTTTTCGACTGGCCTGCTATTTTGCAGTACACTCATATTTGTAGTGTCTAGTCTTACCACAATGGGTGCAGATTTTATTCTCAGGAAGAGTGAGATACTTGTTTTTGGGATCCCACTTGGGCAATTGACTTCCAAAGCCAATCCCTCTCCTGTTGCTACTATGATTCACTTGAATCCATATCAGAGCGTCGGAGATTTATTCCATTTACAGGTTCGATCTAATTCATGTTTGACTTCTCCAAGATCTTCTTTAAGAGATCTTATCTGCTCATCCTTGGCATACATTTTATCTTTCAGTTTACCTAAGTATTCTTCTAACACAGAATGAGAGTGATCAACTACCTTTTTACTGGATCCTAGTCTTAATTTTAAGTTTTAAGATTTTAGCTCTAGAATCTCAGTTTCGAGTGGATGAACCTGGTTCATCAAGACAGTGTTTTTCTTTTTAGATTCACTGACCCTTATTTCCAGGTTCATGCATTTTGCTTTTAGCATTGCACACTCTTTAGATAGTTGATCCTTCTCTTTGGTTGTTTCCTTAGAATCATCTATGAAGTCAAGTAGCAACTTAGAGAGTTTCTCCTTAGATAAAAACTTTATTTTAGTTTTAATTTATGAGATACTTACATCTGGCTCTTCATAAGTCTCCTCATCAGATTCTCCAATTACCATGAGAGCCTGATCTCCAGTCTCCCCATCTTCTGATTCCTCATCTGAACTTTCCCCCCAAGCAACAACCATAGCCTTTGTTGTGTTTATATTGGGTTGAACCTGTTCCTTCCTCCTGTTCCTTCTCTCATATCTTTCCTTCCTCCATTCTACTTCCCACTGAGGGCAGTTTTTGATGAGATGATCAGTTTTCCACACTTGTAGCATCCCTCATTAGCTGACATTTCTGGTGCCTTTGCCTTGTTGAAGTTTCCTCCCCTGGAGATGCCCTTCTTCCTCATGAGAAATTTTCTGAATTCTTTGGTTATCATGGCCATTTCATCCTCCTCCAGATCAGCTCCCTCAGTGATCCTCAATGCTAGACTTCTCTCCTTCGTTGGGGCATCTATCTTCATGGTTTGCCTTCTATGTTCATAAGCAGTGAGGTTTCCAATCAACTCATCCAGTCTAAGGGTTGCCATATTTTTGGATTCCTGAATAGCAGTGATCTTGCTTTCCCAGGAGATAGGCAGAACCCTTGTCAAAATTTTCTCTACCTTGTCTTCTTCAAGTATGATTCTTCCAAGATACTTGAGTTCATTTGTCAAGGTTGTGAAACTTGTGTACATTTCCTGAATTGTCTCTCCTTCTTTCATAGTGAAGTTTTCATACTGAGAGTATAGTAGTGTACCTCTAGAACTCTTTACTAGAGCTGTTCCTTCATGGGCTACTTGTAGAGTATCCCAGATTTCCTTGGCAGTGGTGCAACTTTGGATTCTACTGTATTCATCTGGTCCTAATCCATACACTAGCCACTTCTTTGCTTCGGCATTCTTCTCCCATTTCTTCAGATCTTCAGCCGTGCAGTTAGCCCTAGTATTAGGTACATCTACACCTTCAACAGTTTTCTTCATTATTGCAAGTGGTCCATCAGTGACTATGTCCCAGAGTTCATAGTCCTCTCTAATAAGGTGGTCCTTCATTCTATTCTTCCACTAAGAATAGTACTGACCATTGAAGAGTGGTGGCCTTGCAGTTGATTGACCTTCCCAGTTCCCAGGTGGTGCACTCATCTTGATCTTTTCCAAGGTGTTAGCCTTTTCAAGGATAACCTGCTCTGATACCAATTGTTGTTTTGGATGTCAATACTACACAATATTATAAGTTAATTGTGTAGTATCCAATTTTCGAGTGCTGTCTAATAAGAAGAACCTAGTTCTTCTTGGTGTACTACTTACTACTATTTGCGGAATATTAAAGCAGTAAAGTAAAGACATATATATTTTATGTGGAAAACACCCGGATCAAAAGGTGAAAAACCACGACCTACTCCTCAGTAGGATTTGCTCAAACACTTCACTAAAAACTCTGAGCCAAACAGACTTACAAAATAAACTCTTTTGTNGAGTTCAACTCTACCTGGGTGAACGAGTTCAAGTATAACTCAACTTTCTTCCTTTATTTCTGTTCTAGCTGAATTCGACTTCTGTCATCTTCATCAGTTTGCAATCTTTTCGTATTAGGAGACATCCTCTTAGTTCTTTGATACTTAGCAATCACTGATATTTCCTATGCTTGTACAATTCTTATGCCAACTGCTCCGTTCAAGTATGTATGCTTTGATGGACCTGGTTTAACTTGTCAACATTTGTCAATCGTCAAAACCCATTCAGTGACATGGGCCAACAACAAGCATATCACTTAGTTGAACATGAGACTTAACATACTGAGTATCAGTCATAGTATAAAAAGTTCAAAAACAATACTAGAACTCATGATAAGTGAAGATATATCAACTCTAGATTAATAAGACATGCAAGAACTAGGTCTTAACCAGATATGGGGGAATAGGTTAGATATTGAATCTCATCCTAGAAGTGTTAGGGAATATTAAAGAGCACAAGAGGGAACAAATCAGGGAGCACACATTGAGTAGGAGGAAAGCATGTTTGGCTAATAACACGATCAAGAATTAACTCAAGGAAAGCATTAAGTTAAACATGAATGATTCAACAGGAATTAGAACACATTCTGGGCGTGAATTGGTTTATTAGAAGAATCCAGAACAAGGCAGAACATAAACTCAGGACAAACAGCAGATATAAGCACACAAACACGCTAGGCTAGAAATGCTTAAGAAAGCCAGAATTAGGGTTAGAATTTAGGCAAGTTCAGGTGCTAGAAGAAGTATAGAGCCAGGAGAATAACTTTAGAGAAAATAGGGCTGCAAACAGAGAATACATAGTAGCATATTGATTCACAAAGATTTCAATGACATAGATATACAGAGCATGAACTGTCACTCCTCTTTTTTTATACACCCCCAAGGGGGTATGGGAGTTTTTCCAATTAAAGTGACATTATTCG
>ML403388.1:0-15402 GCA_005239525.1 Nicotiana knightiana
CAGGTAGGAAATCACCCTGCTAGGCACATACTCAGAAAAACCTCTCCACTCAACCCTCGGACAACCTAGCATAGCTAAGGTCACGGTCTTAGCGTGAAAATCAAGAACGGCATGACATGAAGACAACCAGTCCATGCCTAATATCACATCAAAATCGACCATGCTGAGTAACAGTAGGTCCATTCGGGTCTCCAAACCCCCAATAGATATCACACACGACCGATACACACGGTCCACAACAACAGTATCGCCCATCGAAGTCGACACATGAACAGATGCAACTGAAGGCTCTTGGAGCATATCTAGGAAATGGGAAAAATATGATGAAACATAGGAATATGCTACCCCTGGCTACGCGTATACGCCAGGATGCCATCAATGAATACAATAACAAAGGAGTGCTGATACGGCTGGAATACACCGTTAATCAAATGCACGGACTCTACTGGGGCAATGATTGGCCCAAAAGACATCACCAGGAACCCATAACTCAACAAATAGATCCGCCTCGCTCCACAACTAAACAACATGAGAAGTCTTCCAATACACTCACAACTTGAATCCATATACCAAATTGAGACAGAAATCAAACACTCCATAGTCCTTGCCACATTCCCAGCCACTACTTTTGTCATAAATCACAGTCTAAACACATCTAATCATCAAATCACACTCACCACATAGGCATCCAGCCACAAAGTACCGTCAATAAGGACATCAACGGACATATAATTTCCTAAATATATGTTCCCACACAAAAAATCTCAGCACTCAAGCCACAGAATTAATCCGGCCTCAAGTCCTCCAAACTGGCCCATTACCAACATGTCACAATCACATCTCATCCATGGAAGTCACAAGTCATCGATGCACAGCTGATGCCAAGCGCTCTCGGGCGCATTCAAATACATGGAATAAATTCAAGAGTTACGCTCTTGACTGAATAGAATGGATTTGTACGCCAAGAATTCAAGAATGGGATATTTTCCTAAGGGTTCTGCAGCCTCTCGAAGATAAATACAGACGTTCGATCCGTAAGACTCTACGAAACCTGCTCATGACTTTTGAGTCTTATGTAACCTAGTGCTCTGATACCAACTTGTCATGATCCCAAACCACAATTGGCCGTGATGGCGACTATCGTGATACTAGGCTAGCTAATTTACTAAAAATAATGAAATGATTTTCCACTTAATACATCACCGATTAATTAATAATTCTGTTTCTTAAGAATTTCAAATACAATAAAAAAATGATTAGAACCTCTAAGCACACTCCCAACGTCCGGAGTCAACCGTCATGAGCATCTAAGAGATGATACAGTCTAATACAAATCCTCTACTACAACAAGTCTGGGAAGTAAAGTACAAATTATGGAGTAGGAATAAGAAAGAGTAGGATGCGGAAGCCGAGCAGCTACCTCACAATCTCTGAACAATTCTTCAAATGGGGTAGATCAACTATCGCTTTGCCCCGGTACCTAAATCTGCACACAAGGTGCAGTGTAATGACCCGACCGGTCGTTCCATGAGATTTACCCCGTTTCCCCCATATCTACATTTGTTATATATCTCTATCCTATTTTTGATGTGTTGGGTCAGTTGGTTTGGGTCCGGAATGGTTATGGTGAGAGTTTAGGCATTTAGCCTTTTAAAGTAGCATAATAGTTGAGAAAGTCAACTGATAGTTGACTTATTGATAAACGACCTCGTAATGCAGATTTTATGGATCATATAGCTTCGTTAGGTGATTTGGGACTTAGGAGTGTGTTCAGAATATTTTTTGTGATGTCGAATGTAGAATTAGGCTTGAATTGGCGAAAGTTAGTTTTTGGCGATTTCAGGTTGGCAGTGGAAAATAGGCTATCAGGTTCGGAATGGAATTTCGGAAGTTGGAACAGGTTCTTAATGTCATTTTGGATATGTCTGCAAAATTTTAGGTCAATCGGAGGTGTTTTGGTTGGTTTTGGCATAGTTGGCAAAAATTGGAAGTTTCAAGTTCATAGGCTTGAATTTGATGCGATTTTTTGTGTTTTTGCGTTGTTTTTGGTGTATTGAAGGCTCGACTAAGTTTGAATGATGTTATGGGATATGTTGGTATGTTTGGTTGAGGTCCCGAGGGCCTCGCGTGTGTTTTGGGTGATTAACGGACCAACTTTTGGCTTGAAATCTGGGCAGATTTCTGCTGGTGTGAGGTTCTGGTTTCCTTCTACGCGATCGCATGAGGATGTTTGCAATCATGTAGGGTAAAATAGTGAGGCAGAATTTTTGTTATACGTGATCGCGTGGTGGAGGTCGCGATCGCGTGAGTATGAGGTGGTTGGTTAGTGCAATCGCGTGGTGTTGTTTGCGATCGCGTAGAGTTAGAGGGGCGCATGAGTGAGTTGAGCCGTTGTTCTTCGCGATCGCGTAGAGTGGTTTACGATCACGTGGGTTTATGTTATAATGAATCGCGATCACGTGTGGATGTATGCGATAGCATAGGGTAACTTGATGGGGCAGCAGATTTGTTCTTCGCGATCGCGTGCCAGTGTTTGCGATCGCAGTGAAGAAAATATTTTAGCTGGGCAGAATGGTTAAAAGGCCAGTTGTGCGAAAGTGGCTCATAGTTTTCTCCATTGTTGGCGAGTTGAGAGCAACTTCGAGAGGATTGAAGAAGGAATTGAAGGGAGTCACTTGGAGGTAAGGTTCTTAAGTTCATAACTCGTTTTTATGTCAATTCCTAAGTGATTAAACCATAAAATTTCTGGAATTGAACCAAAGTTGGGGAAGAAGGGTGCATGGAAAAATTTATTTTTCTTTTGAGGATTTGAGTGGGCAATTTTGGTCCGATTTTAGTGTCCTTGGTATGCGTAGAATCGTGGGCCCGTGGCTCGGGTTTTGCCGAATTCCGAGATTCTTGTATAATTTGATAAATTTCGATTGGGTTGAGTTCCATTGATATATATTGATGATGTTAACTGGTTTTGGCTAGATTCGGAGCATTCAGGGGCCAATTTGAGGGGCAAAAACATAGTGTTTTGGCCTGGTAGAGGTAAGTAATGGTCATAAATCTTGTCCTGAGGGTATGGAGCCCCGGACTGCATTATTTTCTCACTGATTTTGGAATGGCGCACAAGTCGGATGACGATTTTGTGGCGCGTACTGATTTTTGGATTGGATTAGGTCCTCTCCTCGGCAACTAATGAGTTGCACATTTACTCAAACCTTATGTTAAATTATGTTCTAAAGATTTGCGAAATATTTCGGCTATAAGCTGTGTTTGGGGCCTCGTGTCGATCTGTTTAGACCCCTTTTAGGGCTTTTTACTACTGTTTTCCTCACTATTTGTTGATGTTTTTACTCAGCATCATTGTGCATACTATTTTTATTGAAACTTTGCTTGATTTACACTATATGAGCATTAAATTGATTTTTTCGGGTCAAGTACCCTATTTTACTAATTCGCCCGAGGGGCCTTTTGAGTGGTTCCACCGAGTGTAGCCGAGGGCCAAGAGTGATGGTGAGGTGCTGAGTGATATTAGCGCTTGGGCAGAAGGAGCCCCTCCGGAGTCTGTACACACCCCTAGTGAGCGCACCGAGTGCCGAGTGACGAGTGATTGGAAGGCATGAGTGACTGTGAGGTGCTGAGTGATTGTGAGGTGCTGAGGGATTGTGAGGCATGCCCGAGGGGCTGATTATGAAACATGTTTTTTCCCGAGAGGCTACTTATGATTTTACTACATTCATTTGCATACCAAATCCTTGTTTTAAAGTTGTTAAAAATGTGCATTCTTTAAAGGAATCTTTCTGCAGTTGATTTTAAGGCATGATGATTTCGTATATCTATGTTATACTATTGGAAAGTAAGGCTGTGTATATTGTGACTTGATGGCATTGATTTTATGTGTTTCCTTGCTACTTAGACTTGATTTATTTTCATTACTACTGAGTTGGCGTATTCACATTACTCCCTAGACCTCTGTGTGCAGATTTAGGAGCAGATATCAAGCATTAGCCTTTATTCCGCAGCGGAGCCGGATTGTGGGATATAGAGGTAGTTGTTCAGCGTTCGTAACATCTTTGTTTTCCCTTCCTAATGTATTTAGCTTTGATTCGGAGTTTTTGTATTATAATAGTTTATTTTGGCTTATTTCTCTAGATGCTCCTGACATGTTGGCTCCGGGTTTTGGGGTTGGCAGTATCGTATAATATTGGCCTATTATATTAAGTAATTTCTGTATATTTTTATGAAATGCTTGAAACTTAAATGGGATTTTCAAAAGAAATTGCGAACATGCGGTAGTCGGCTAGCCTAGTTCCACGATAGGCGCCATCACGGCCGGTTAGGATTTGGGGTTGTAACAGTTTGGTATCAGAGCCCTAGGTTACATAGGACTCAACGGTCATGAGCAGGATTAGTAGAGTCTTGAGGATCGCTACGGAGACGTCTGTAATTATCTTCGAGAGGCTGCCGAATGTTTAGGAAACATTTGTACCTTTCTTGAACTCTTTCGTGTTGATCTACTGATTATTGAAATTTGAACTTATCTTGTTTCATTCCCTCACAGATGGTGAGGACACGCCATACCGATCAGAGTGACCAATCACCGGCTAGACCAGCGGGAGGTCGAGGCCATGGTAGAGGTAGGGGCCAGCCTGCACAGTAGCCGGGGCAGTGCCTCAGGATCCCCCAATCAATTATGATCAGGTTCCTGCCGACGGTGTCCCAGCGGGACAGGCTCAGGCACTGACAGTGCCTATGGTTATTCCGGGACTTCAGGAGACCCTGTCACAAATACTGACAGTATGCACCGGTTTGGCTCAGGCCGTTGCCAGGTCTTCTTCTGCCACTACAGCTCAGGCCGGGGGAGGCAACAAGACTCCAGCTGCCCGGGCGCCTGAGCAGGCTGCACAGGGTAATCAGGCACCGGGGGCAGCCCAAGCTCAGCCAGTTGCTCCGGTCTAGGATTATGTGGTCCCTGCTATGCCTGAGGACGATCAGCGTAGGTTGGAGATATTAAGCAGACTTCAGCCTCCGATTTTCAGCAGTACAGAGGGAGAGCATGCCCAAGGATTTCAAGATAGGTTCCAGAGGATACAGCGTACCGCGGGTTTTTTGAAGACCAGTGGGGTCTCATTTGTTACATTTCAGTTTGCGGGTGCTGCCTTTACCTGGTGGGAGTCTTTCGAGAGGCGTAGACTGGTTGGTTCAGCACCTCTTACCTGGCAGTAGTTCTCCACGATCTTATTGGAGAAGTATGTTCCTCAGTCCCACAGAGAGGAGCAGCGCAGGCAGTTTGAGCAACTGCGCCAGGGAGAGTTATCAGTTGCTCAGTACGAGATGAGATTTTCCGAGTTGGCTAGGCATGCTTCTGAGATTATCCCTACTGATAGGGAGAGGGTGAGGAGGTTTGTAGATGGTCTTTCTTATCAGCTTCGGTAGTTTATGACTCGGGAGAGAGTATTGGGTGCTTCATTCGAGCAGGTTGTTGACATAGCTTGAGATATTGAGTCTATTCTCCGCCAGAAGCGAGAGGAGAGGGAGGCCAAAAGGCCTTGTGGTTCGGGCAGTTCCAGTGGTGCTCCCTTCAGGGGACAGTTGCAGCAGGGTAGGGGTCGTTCATTCAGGCCTCCTCAGCCAGGCCGCCCAGCATATAGTGGTGCATCTTTGGGGCAGGGTCCCCGTGGTTCTCAATCAGGCCGTACTTTATTTGGTGCCCTCCCAGCTCAGAGTGCAGCTCGAGCACCTCCAGTTCAGGGTTCTTCTATGTAGGAGTCCTCCAGTGGTCGTACGGGTGCTAGGGGTTTCTATCAGTCCCTGCCTCCAGCTCTAGAGAGTTGTTTTGAGTGTGGAGAGTTCGGGCACGGGTGGAGGAACTGTCTCTGCCGTTCCGGTGGATCTTCTCAGCAGAGGGGCCAGCCCTCGACTTCAGCTCCAGTCACTAAACCACCCGCCCAGGCAGCCAGGGGTGGCGGTCAGTTAGCCAGAGGCCGCCCTATAGAGGGAGGCCGAGCAGGGGGAGGTCAGGCTCGCATGTATGCATTTCCAGACAGGCCAGATGCTATGGCCTCAGATGTCGTGATTGCAGGTATTGTTTCAGTCTGTTTCTGTGATGCCTTGGCTTTATTTGACCCTGGTTCCATATATTCCTATGATTCTTCGTATTTTGCTGATTTTCTGGATGTGCCCCGTGAGTCCCTAGTCACATCAGTTCATGTGTCGACTATGGTGGGTGTTACTATTGTTGTGGACAGTGTGTATCGGTCATGAATTATATCCATTGGGGGTCTGGAGACCCGAGTGGACCTACTGTTACTCAACATGGTCGATTTTGACGTGATATTGGGCATGGATTGGTTATCTCCGTGCCATGTTTTTCTTGATTGTCACGCTAAGACCGTGACCTTACATATGCCGGGGTGTCCGAGGATTGATGGGATAGGTTCTTCTGAGTATATTCCTAGCAGGGTGATTTCTTACCTGAAGGCTCAGCGCATGGTTGAGAAAGAGTGTTTATCTTATTTGGCCTTTATGAGGGATATCGGTGGTGAGACTCCCGCTATTGATTCAGTTCCTGTGGTCCATGACTCTTCGGATGTGTTTCCTGCAGATCTGCTAGGCATGCTACCTGACAGGGATATTGATTTTTGTATTGACCTGGTGCCAGGCACTCAGCCTATTTCTATTCCACCATATCGTATGGCACCAGCGGAGCTAAAGGAATTGAAGGAGCAGCTTCAGGAGCTCCTGGATAAGGGTTCATTCAGCCTAGTATGTCACCTTGGGGTGCATCGGTGTTGTTCGTAAAGAAGAAGGATGGGTCCATGCGTATGTGTATTGACTATAGGCAGTTGAATAGGGTTATGGTGAAGAACCGGTATCCCTTTCCCCGCATTGATGATTTGTTTGACCAGCTTCAAGGAGCCAGAGTGTTTTCCAAGATTGATTTGAGATTCGGGTATCATCAGTTGAGGATTCGGGATTCTGATATTCCGAAGACTGCTTTCAGAACCAGATATGGTCATTATGAGTTCTTGGTTATGTCATTTGGGCTGACCAATGCCCCAATTGCGTTCATGAAATTGATGAACGGCGTGTTTCAGCCTTATCTTGATTCCTTCGTCATTGTGTTCATTGATGACATCCTGGTTTATTCTCGTAGCCAGGAAGAGCATGCTCAACATTTGAGAGTTGTGTTATAGAGGTTGAGGAGGGAGAAGCTTTATGCAAAATTCTCCAAGTGTTAGTTTTGGCTTGGTTTGGTAGCTTTCTTGGGGCACGTGGTGTCTAGTGAGGGGATTCAGGTTGATCCAAGGAATATAGAGGTGGTGCAGAGTTGACCCACACTGTCCTCAGCTATAGAGATTAGGAGTTTTCTTTGTTTGGAAGGTTATAACCGTCGATTCGTAGAGGGATTCTCTTCTATTGCTTCGCCTTTGACCAGATTGACCTAGAAGGGTGCTCTATTCAGATGGTCTAATGAGTGTGAGGAGAGCTTTCAAAAGCTCAAGTCAGCATTGACTACAGCTCCAGTACTAGTTTTGCCTGTTGTTCGGGTTCTTACACAGTTTATTGTGATGCTTCTAGAGTTGACTTAGGAGCGGTATTGATGCAGGGCGGTAGGGTGATTGCCTAGGCATCCAGACAGTTGAAGGTGTACGAGAAGAATTATCCAGTGCACGATCTTGAGTTAGCTTCCATTTTTCACGCCTTGAAGATTTGGCGGCATTATTTGTATGGAGTGCAGTGTGAGATTTTCACTGATCATCGCAGTTTGCAGTATCTGTTGAGGCAGAAGGACTTGAATTTGCGTCATAGGAGATGGTTAGAGATCCTCAAGGATTATGACCTCACTATCTTATATCTTCCGGGGAAGGCCAATGTAGTGGCCGACGCCTTGAGTCGCAAAGCAGATTGTTTGGGGAGTTTAGCCTACCTTCCAGTAGCAGAGCGGCCATTAGCCCTTAATGTTCAGGCCTTAGCAGGTCATTTGGTGAGATTGGATCTATCAGATCCCCCGCGGGTGTTGGCTTGTATAACCTCTAGGTCTTCTCTCTATGATCAGATTAGAGCACGCCAGTATGATGATCCGCATTTGCTTGTTCTTCACGACAGGGTCCGTCACGGTGATGCCAGGGATATGGTTATTGGTGATGATGGGGTCATGAGGATGCAAGGCCGGATTTGCGTGCCCAATGTAGATGGGATTCGAAATTTAATTCTAGCAGAGGCTCATATTTCGCGATATTCCATCCTTCCGGCTGCCGCGAAGATGTACCAGGATTTGAGGCAGCATTATTGGTGGAGGAGAATGAAGAAGGATATTGTGGAGTTTGTGGCTCGGTGTCTCAAATGTCAGCAGGTCAAGTACGAGCACCAGAGACCAAGTGGATTGCTTCAGAGGTTTGTTATTCCGGAGTGGAAGTGGGAGCGGAT
Source organism: Nicotiana knightiana (assembly GCA_005239525.1). NCBI lineage: Eukaryota > Viridiplantae > Streptophyta > Magnoliopsida > Solanales > Solanaceae > Nicotiana > Nicotiana knightiana. Next base: position 8,419 of record ML403388.1, read on the forward strand.
CACCATGGACTTCGTAGTTGGACTCTCACAGACTTCAAGGAGGTTTGAACTTATATGGGTTATATTGGATCGGCTAACCAAGTCCGCACACTTCATTCCTGTTGCTACTACTTATTCTTCAGAGAGGTTAGCTGAGATTTATATCAGGGAGATTGTCAGATAGCATGGGGTTCCAGTTTCTATCATTTTCGACAAAGGCACTCAGTTCACATCTCAGTTCTGGAGAGCCGTGCAGAGAGAGTTGGGTACTCAGGTTGAGTTGAGCACAGCGTTTCCTCCTCAGACCGACGGGCAGTCGGAGCGCACCATTCAGATTTTGGAGGATATGTTGCGTTCTTCTGTGATTGACTTTGGTGGTTCATGGGATCAGTTTCTTCCACTAGCGAAGTTTGCATATAATAACAGTTATCAGTCGAGTATTCAGATGGCTCTGTATGAGGCTTTATATGGTAGGAGGTGTAGGTCTCTGGATGGTTGGTTTGAGCTAGGCAAGGCCAGGCTATTGGGCACAGACTTGGTTCAGGATGCTTTGAGTAAGCCAAATTTGATTCAGGAGCGTCTTCGCACGGCACAGTCTAGGTAGAAGAGTTATGCGGACCGGAAGGTCCGAGATGTGTCTTTCATGATTGGGGATAAGGTGTTGCTGAAGGTGTCACCCATGAAGGTGTTATGAGATTCAGGAAGAGAGGGAAGATGAGTCCCAGGTTCATTGGGCTATGTGAGGTGCTTCAGAGGATTGGGGAGGTGGCTTATAGGCTTGCTATGCCTCCCAGTTCATCGAGTATTCATCCAGTATTCCATATTTCGATGCTCCGGAAGTATGTTAGTGACCCTTCCCATGTTTGGGACTCCATCACGGTTCAGCTCGAGGGTGATATGTCATATGAGGTGGAGTTTGTGGCTATTTTTGTTCGACAGGTCAGGAAGCTGAGTTCTAAAGATATAGCTTCAGTGAAGGTTCAGTGGAGAGGGCATACGATGGAGGATGCCACCTGGGAGACCGAGAGGGAGATGCGGGACAAATATCCTAACTTATTTAAGACTCCAGGTATGTTTCTAGACCCGTTCAAGGACGAACGTTTGTTTAAGAGGGGGAGGATGTAACGACCCGACCAGTTGTACCATGAGATTTACCCCGTTTCACCCATATCTGCATTTGTGATATATCGCTATCATAATTTTGATGTGTTGGATCAGTTGGTTTGGGTCCGGAATGGTTATGGTGAGAGTTTAGGCATTTAGCCTTTTAAAGTAGCCTAATAGTTGAGAAAGTCAACTGATAGTTGACTTATTGATAAACGGCCTCGTAATGCAGATTTTATGGCTCAGATTGCTTCGTTAGGTGATTTGGGACTTAGGAGTGTGTTCAGAATATTTTTGTGATGTCCGATGTAGAATTAGGCTTGAATTGGCGAAAGTTAATTTTTGGCGATTTCAGGTTGGCAGTGGAAAATAGGCTATCAGGGTCGGAATGGAATTTCAGAAGTTGGAACAGGTTCTTAATGTCATTTTGGATATGTCTGCAAAATTTCAGGTCAATCAGAGGTGTTTTGGTTGGTTTCGGCATAGTTGGTGAAAATTGGAAGTTTCAAATTCATAGGCTTGAATTTGATACAATTTTTGGCGTTGTTGCATTGTTTTTGGTGTTTTCAAGGCTCGACTAAGTTTGAATGATGTTATGGGATATGTTGGTAAGTTTGGTTGAGGTCCCGAGGGACTCGGGTGTGTTTCGGGTGGTTAACGGACCAACTTTTGGCTTGAAATCTGGGCAGATTTCTTTTGGTGTGACTTTCTAGTTTCCTTCTACGCGATCGCATGAGGAAGTTTCCGATCGCGTAGGATAAAATAGTGAGGCAGGATTTTTGTTATATGTGATCGTGTGGTAGAGGTCGTGATCGCGTGAGTATGAGGTGGTTGGTCAGTGCGATCGAGTGGTGTTGTTTGCAATCGCGTAGAGTTAGAGGGGCGCGTGAGTGAGTTGAGCCGTTGTTCTTCGCGATCACGTAGAGTTGTTTGCGATCGCGTGGGTTTATGTTCTGATGAATCGCGATCGTGTGTGGATGACTGCGATCGTGTAGGGTAATTTCATGAGGCAGCAGATTTGTTCTTCGCGATCGCGTGCCAGTATTTGTGATCGCAGTGAAGGAAATATTTTAGATGGGCATAATGTTTAAAAGGCTTGTTGTGCGAAAGTGGTTCATATTTTTCTCCATTGTTGGCGAGTTGAGAGCACCTTTGAGAGGATTGAAGAGGGAATTGAAGGGAGTCACTTGGAGGTAAGGTTCTTAACTTCATAACTCGTTTTTATGTCAATTCCTAAGTGATTAAACCAAAAAATTTCTGGAATTGAACCAAAGTTGGGGAAGAAGGGCACATGGAAAAATTTATTTTTCTCTTGAGGATTTGAGTAGACAATTGTGGTCCGATTTTAGTGTCCTTGGTATGCGTAGAATCGTGGGAGGAAGAGAATTCTAAGGATGTAAAAATTATCGAATTCCGAGACGTGGGCCCGGGGCTCGGGTTTGGCCGAATTTCGAGACTCTTGTATAATTTGATAAATTTCGATTGGGTTGAGTTCCTTTGATACATATTGATGATGTTAACTGGTTTTGGCTAGATTCGGAGCAATCAGGGCCAATTTGAGGGGAAAAAGCATAGCGGACTAGTGTTGTGGCCCGGTAGAGGTAAGTAATGGTCATAAATCTTGTCCTGAGGTTATGGAACCCCGGATTGCATTATTTTCTCACTGATTTTGGAATGGCGCACTTGATTTATTGATTAGATTAGGTCCTCTCTGCGGCAACTAATGAGTTGCATATTTACTTAAACCTTATGTTAAATTATGTTCTAAAGATTTGCGAAATATTTGGGCTATAAGCCGCGTTTGGGGCCTCATGTCTATTTAGACCCCTTTGAAGGCTTTTCACTGTTGTTTTCCTCATTATCTGTTGATGATTTTACTCAACATCATTGTGCATACTGTTTTTATTGAAACTCAGCCTGATTTACACTACATGATCATTAAACTGATGGTTTCGGGTCGAGTACCTTGTTTTACTAATTCGCCCAAGGGACCTTTTGAGTGGTTCCACCGAGTGTGGCCGAGGACCAAGAGTGATGGTGAGGTGCTGAGTGATATTAGCGCTTAGGCTGAAGGAGCCCCTCCGGAGTCTGTACACACCCCCAGTGAGCACATTGAATGCCGAGTGACAAGTGATTGGGAGGCATGAGTGACTGTGAGGTGCTGACTGATTGTGAGGTGCTGAGGGATTGTGAGGCATGCCCGAGGGGCTGATTATGAAATATGTTTTTTCCCGAGCGGCTACTTATGATTTTACTACATTCATTTGCATACCAAATCCTTGTTTTAAAGTTGTTAAAAATGTGCATCCTTTAAAGGACTCTTTCTGAAGTTGATTTTAAGGCATGATGATTTCGTATATCTATGTTATACTATTGGAAAGTAAGGCTGTGTATGTTGTGACTTGATGGCATTGATTTTATGTGTTTCCTTGCTACATAGACTTGATTTATTTTCGTTACTACTGAGTTGGTGTACTCACATTACTCCCTGCACCTCTGTGTGCAGATTCAGCAGCAGATATCGAGCATTAGCCTTTATTCGCATCGGAGCCGGATCGTGGGATATAGAGGTAGTTGTTCAGCGTTCGCAGCATCTCTGTTTTCCCTTCCTGTTGTATTTAGCTTTGATTCGGAGTTTTTGTATTATAATAGTTTATTTTGGCTTATTTCTCTAGATGCTCATGACATGTTGGCTCCGGGTTTTGGGGTTGGCAGTATTGTATAATATTGGCTTATTATATTAACTAATTTCTGTATATTTTTATGAAATTCTTGAAACTTGAATGGGATTTTCAAAAGAAATTGCGAACATGCGGTAGTCGGTTAGCCTAGTTCCAAGATAGGCGCCATCACAGCCGGTTAGGATTTGGGTTGTGACATGCAGGGAGTAACGTGAATACGCTAACTCAGTAAGTAACCAAAGTATCTAAAAACATGAGTGTAGTGACGAGCATTTATAAATCATGTAAATCCAAATAATAAGTGACTGTGGAAATAAGTAAATCTAGTCAGGAATTTACATTTCTGAGTATTTCGTAAAACTCCAGTTTCCATTTTAGAATCTCGTATAAAAACATTTATCCAACATATATCATCAGAGGCTCAGTGTAAAGAAGAGTGAAAAACACTAGTTTCATAAAATATAAGACCCTCGGGCACAGTATCACTCACAATAAAGCCTCTCGGGCAAGCCTCTCAGTCACTCGCGACTCTACTCTCATACGTCAATGCTCACACTCAGCACTCTCACTCATCAGGTACCATATTACAACTGATGCAGCGTACAGCCTGATCTAATACACACACACACACACACACACACACACACACGCACACACACACACACACACACACATATATATATATATATATATATATATAATATAATATATTTTTGCAACGTGCAGCCCAATCCATACAACATAAGTTGTGACGTGCAGCCCGATGCATATAATAGTCGACTGCACTCACTAGAGGTGTACAGACTCCTGGAAGGGCTCCTTCAGCCCAAGCGCTATATTGATGGGGCGTGCAGCCCGATCCATATATAATGTATATTGATGCGGCGTGCAGCCCGATCCACATATATAATATATATATTTTTGTGGCGTGCAGCCCGATCCACATAATATATATATATATATATATATATATATATATATATATATATATATATATATTCATAACTGCCCTCACATACTCGGCGCTCGGCCTAACACATATATATTGTTGCGGCGTGCAGCCCGATCCATTGCCATTCTCACATACTCGGCTCTCGTCCTAACTCAGTCACCCTCACAAGCCACTTGGACAATTCATCTCAACTCACGAGTCTCAGCCGAAAATACTTTTCAGGGTTTTCAAAGCAATGTGATAACAGTGAAAATAACAACAAGTCGAAAACATGGCTGAGTTCATAATTGTTCTATCAGGATAGTGTAAGAATAGTGTAAAAGTACCTCTGAGGGTCTAAATATGTCCGCACAAGGCCCCAATCATGGAAAATAGCCCTGAGGGTCTAAACAGGTCGGCACGAGGCCCCAAACATGACTCACAGCCCTTAAACAAGTATAAATTTCTAAAATACAGGATATCATAAGGTTTCAAATTGAATACGCGGCTTAATAGCTATTACGGGATGGACCAAGTCACAATCGACATCGGTGCACGCCCCCACGCACGTCAACTACCATGTGTGTCGCCTTATTTACCATAACAATATCAAATACCGGGGTTGCATACCCTCAGGTTTAGAGTTACAATCGCTACTTACCTCAAAATATCCCAAAAGCTACTCCGTGATACGCTTGCCCCTCGAATTGGCTCCCAAATGCTCTGAATCTAACAAAAATCAGATCAACATCATCAACATACTCTAACAGAACAAAACCCAATCAGATATAAATTTTAACACAATTCTCGAAATTCGGCCAAATCCGGCCCTGGTCCCACGTCTCAGAATCTGATAAAAGTTTTATCACAAGAATCCATATCCTCCCACGAGTCCGTACATACCAAGAAATCAAAATCGGACCACAATTGCCCACTCAAATCACCAAAAGAATTTCCAAATTCTTCCTCCCATTTTTCCCAAATTTTCTACTTAATTCCTCAAATTGCATGGTGAAAATCAAGAAAAATTCATGAAATTGAACCAAAAATGATTGAAGAACACTTACCACAACAATCCCACTGAAAATGTCGTCCAAAATCTCCTTCACCCGGGCTCTCAAATGGAAAAAAGAGTTATGGCCAAGAACCCCCGAAATTAGAACTTAGACTGTCTGCCCAAACTATTACTCTATGTGATCGCGGAAGAAGGCACGCGATCACCAAGAACAAAATGCTGCCTAACCAAGCTAACCCTATGCGATCGTAGAAACACCAATGCGATCGCGAAGAACCACTTATCACAACTATGCAATCGCGACCAGCTCTATGTGATCACGTAGAGCAAATTCCTCCACCACACTGCCACTCCAATTCTACTATGCGAACGCAACCATCACCATGCGAACTCAGTGACCAAGGCTGCTCACACTACGCATACGCGATCGCAATTCAAGTAATCCACCTGGCCTTAACTCACTCTACGCGATCACGGATGAACTCACGCGATCGTAATGAACAATCACTACTGCTAAAACACCAGAAAAACCAGTAATCTCCCAAAGACCAAAAATGTCCGTTTGAGCATCCGAAATACACCTGAGGCCCTCGTGACCTCAAACAAACCTACCAACATATCCCATAACATCATTCAAACTTAGTTGAGTGATGACACTCAACTATGTCTTATAGAAAGACTAAACGGGCGCTGCAAATATAATCTGGGGTATTATGCCCAGAGTCGATCCCAAAGGGAATTTACTTATCAATCAAGCCGTCAGAATACAAAACTTTACTTAATCAATTTTCTCTAGACTTTTGAATATCAATTGGTGATGTTTTACAATTTCTACTGACAAAATTAATAAACTAACGATTAACTAACAATATGGTGTAAACAATTATAATAAAGGTCTAAGGTTATGGTTTCCCCAGTTGGTGAACTTCCTTCTTGGATACTTCTTATAGTTTGATTGGTTGTCTCTATCAATCATGAACACTCTATCTACCATAAATCTCTCTCAAGTAATTATGATAATTTACTAGACGCACTCTCTCAAGTTACGCTAGCTAGATTGCATTACAGTTCACTTAGATTGCACCCGAGGTATCGTTATCTCTAATCCAACCTCTAAACCCTCGGTTATGACTTTCGTCTATACTCTGGGAGTGGTGTTTTTCAAACAACTACCTAAATATGCACTCATTCTCAAGTAGATACATAATAAATAGGAACAGCTAATTGAGAATCCTTTCAATTAACTACAACAGAACGTAGTTGAACAAATAGAG
>ML403388.1:15684-81840 GCA_005239525.1 Nicotiana knightiana
CTACTCATGCTCATAATAATCAAATCCAAAATAACTTGCATAAATAAATTACAGAGTAATGAATAAAGGATGTAAAAATAATTTTTTGCTTTGCTGAGTAGTGTTCCACAAACTTCTCTTCTCTCTAATGGAAAAAGTACCTTCAAGTTGTGTTTTTTGATCTATTTATATGTTTGGGATAAATCCTAAACGTGTAGAAGACTTCTATTCAAACCGGGAAACACTTAAAATCTTCAAAACTCAGATTGGACCAGACCAGGGACCTGGCTTTATGGCCCAAACGCCTGGATAAAGCCAGGCCAGGCCTCGCCTTAAGGCTCAAACGCCTGGATAAAGCCTGGTCTTACCAGGCTTTATAGCCCAACAGCTATAGCCTGGTATGACCAGGCTTTACAGCCCAAACGCCCGGTTATAGCCCGGTGCACTCCTCTTTGCCTCTTGAACGTATTTTCGACGTTTATGCATATATTTAGCTCGGCTTCCATCTCCAATTCACCTACACATGAAATATAATCCATTAGGCACATACGAAGTGTATTTTTATCATTACGCACATAAAATGTAAGGCACATAACGTGTTAAACTATGAATTCTAGCCACACATCGACACCCCACACTTAAACTTTTCCTCGTCCTCGAGAAATCAAACTACACTCATGAACACAACTTATTAAGCAAATCCCTTAACACGTTATACCAAGAATTTTTAAAATAGTTCAAGCACAAAGGTGTGACATCCTCGCCTCAATAGTCGACTCACATATACCATGCTTTATTCACAATCCACTCACTACTCTAACATAGAGGTCAACAACATTACCTTTCCTTCATGAATCATGTGCCCTCACCAAATCAAAGAGCTAGTTCCTCACACAATAAAATTTAAGAACACTTAGGAACTCAAGATAGAAAGAATTCACTCGCTCTCAGAAATAATATTCATATGCCACAAAAGATGCACCATAGGCTTGCCCGTAGTGTACTACTCTACTAATCGAGCTCATTCAGTCTAGGATCAAGTAGGACTTTATTTGGTTGTAATGTAGGCTGCGCGACGGGTAGGATACATTTAGATATAAGAGTGACCACACCTCCCCAAGCACTTTAATACATATAATTTAGCTTTCAACCTCAAACTTATATTAAACAAACTCCACCTTCACATCAACGTTATTACTCCATACTTCTTTAAGCACAATTACATTAAGAGTCACCACATATATATTTTTCTTTCACAACAATACAACTATTTATTTTCTATTTTTTTATTTCTTATTTTTCTCTTCTTTTTTTTTCTCAAGTGACTCTTACTTTTTCAAAACAGTGCACCTTCCTCCTTATTTCAACTATTCCCCCCAAATACCAACCTACCACTCCACACTTTAATTTTTCCATATTTCATCAAATTTCCAGTGCTTACGAGAGATGAAAAGGTTCAAATATATGATCGATTCAAACAAAGGGGTAGGACTTGTAATGTGGTTGCCAACGAAATAGGATTATAGGCTCAACGGGGTTAACTACGATACATAACAATTAGGTGGGGTAAACTATACATAGCTGGCTCAACAAATAAACGCCTATATCACTTCCAAGACTGAACAAAACTACTATTTCGCTTTGCACACACATGGGGAAAGTTCTAGACATCAAATGCAATGCACAGAATAGCATACAAACCTCACACACACATGGCACATAGCTCACTCGGGATTGGATCTATCACGACACTCTAGTCAAAGAATTTAAGCAAATTTAAGAATCCACGATTTAAGGTATTTATCCTGGAGTCAAAAAATTAAGCCTAAGTGTCACAACCGAAGTACTGACTATTCTCAGGGTATCACAACATTTCGAGATATTGCTACGATTAATCCCTCAACCATGTGGTTACTAATCCTAAAAATTAAAAACTACCTACACCCGGTTCAATTGGAAACCCTTGGAAAAGAACCGTGATCCAAAGAAAAACCAAGGGGGAATTACTTCACTACCTAAAATAAAAAAAAAAATTTGGTGTTTTCTTTAGACTTACTTCCCTCAAGAGAACAGTCTAGGAGATCTATCGTCGGGAAGAGTCAACATATTTCTAAAAAAAAATTTTTTTTTTTTGTTTTGTTCTACCTAAAATAAAAAGACTACAGAAAAAGCTACAAAACTTAAAAGAAAACTAAACTTAACATGAACAACTAAAACTACTAACACACTAAACACAACAACTCATAACAAATATGTACAACACCCCACCCTTAAATCATGCAATGTCCTCAGTGCATCAGATATAGACAAAACAAGAAATAAAAGTAAGGTGCAAGAAACTCCCTGCTCAAGTAGCGTTGACATCCTTTCCATTAGTTTTGTTTTCCATGCTCCTTCGAAAAAATGCTTGAATCACTATATGCCTCCACTTTGCACTTATGAATTGAACCCCTGGTTTTGATTCTGCTCTATGATCATGCTCCTAGGGTGGTGAAATGAATCTGCCTAGCCCAATAAAACAATGTAGTAATCTGCACTTTTTGGCCTTTATATGAGATGTGTATTCCTGACTTTCTGGCAAGAAGAATTCCAAAATATAGGCATCTTGTTCTTTATTCCTTGGCTCCTCAGGTGGTTCGGATGACTCTATTTTCATATCATCTTCCACACACTATGTGAAAAAATGGTTGGAGAGTGTACCAACATCCTCAACACTAATGACACTAGATTCAACAAAATATGTATCATCAATGTCCTTGGTTAACTCTAGTATCTTTTCTACCACATCGACATCCTCTTATTTCAGTTCCAAACTGGCTGGTTCTTCAACAGATGACCTGGCCGGCGGGTTCTCTCTTTTCTCTAAGTGTAATGACTCAAACTCGAGATCCCTTGGCCACACCCCTTTTCCTTCAAGTTCTAACACCCAGTCGTCCAGTTCTTCACCGTTCATATCATCTAGATTCTTCAAACATTCAGTCAAAGTGTCCCCCACAGTCAGGGATGCATCATCTCTTTTGGGGATCACGTTCACAGAATCAATAAAAGAGCAGTTGGCGAACTCACTTGATCTCATCATAGACTTCTGCACGTTAAACGTGATTTCTTCATCATTGAGCCTCATCTTCAGTTCACTAGTCTCACAATCGATAAGGGCTCTTCCTGTGGCCAAGAATTGCCTTCCCAAGATTATGGGAATTTCCTCATCCACTTTACAATCTAGTATCACAAAATCAGCAGGGAACACAAACTTCCCCACTTGCACCAATACATCATCCAGAATGCCTGACGGTCTCTTTACCGTCTTGTCAGCTAGCTGCAATACCATTGAAGTTAGTCTGGCTCTACCAATCCCTAGTCACATAGGGCTTTGGCGAAAGCTAAGTTGCTAATGGTACAAGGAATTGTAAAACTCCCTGGGTCAGATAACTTTTCAGCAATAGAATGCATCACCACCGCACTACAAGTCTGAGTAAGGGTGACAGTAGCCAGATCTTGGAAGTCAAATTTTCTAGCATCAAGTCCTTCATCATTTTAGCATAGCCAGGCATTTCCTTCAACGCATCAATCAATGGGATATTTACATGTATTTTCTTTAGCATGTCCAAGAACTTTTTGTATTGTTCATCCTTTTGGTATTTGGCCAGCCTCTGAGGGAATGGAGCTGGTGGTCTCTTTTTCCCAGTGATTTGGGACTAACCTTTCTCAGCCACCACCTCAACTACCGGCTCCTGGGCTATCTCCACTTCTTTTTCAGTCTCACTCTGTGCACTAGGTTCTCCTTCAGTAGGTTGCACAGTTACCTTGGTCAAGTTTGTTGAATCATCAAGTTCAATCGGCATGGTTACCAGTGTCTCGGCCTGCCTGCTTTCACGAGCTCTCTCCAGTTCCAAGTCTAAATCCATGCCATTGCGGAGAGTCACTGCCATCAGCTGCTTTGGGCCCTGGTCTGTAGGATTTACCTGAGTATCTGCAGGTAAAGTCCCACGAGAACGATTGTTCACTGCCATAGATATCTGGCCCAACTGTACTTCAATATTTTAATAGCTACATCATGTACATCTACTCTCTCTCACTAATTTTGGCATTTTTTCCAATAACCTGCTGCATCATAGCTTTTAACCTGGAGAATCCATCTTCTTGCCTTCCCCTCTGTTGATGCTGAGGAGGGTAGTATGCTTGTTGTTGACTCTGATGATTATAACCTTGTGGCCTCTGATATGGTGCTACATTACCTTGTGGTCTCACGACACCCATATTTCCACTGTTCTGCTATTGGTGAGGTGGTCTATACGGTTGAACTTGCTGACCCCAGTTCTGCCCCCTTTGTCTCAGGCTTCCATAGTTCGACACATAATTCATGTTTTCTGGATAAGGAGGGTGATCACATTCTGCATTCCACTGATTACCAAATGGTTGACTAATACAAGATGTGCATAAGCCTCCATTGGTTGTATCCATGATGTATACCTGTTTCTTTTGCCCTGATTCCTCCACCTTCTTAGTTAATATGCTCATCTGTGTTATCAAGGTGGCCACATTCTCTACAATAGTATTGGATGGATCGAATGGCACTGAGTGAACTACAGGAATAATGGGTGAATTCCTTGTTGTACATCCTGAATTCTGTGCCATTTTATCAAGCAAGATCTGACTTTCTCTCCACGTTTTGCTCAAGAATGCTCCACCAGCTGAAGCATCAACATTTTCCTTAACAGTATCAGCCAGCCCCATATAAAAATGCTGCCCCAAAATCTGCTCTGGAATACCATGATGTGGACAGATAACCAGCATTCCTTTAAATCGTTCCAATGTCCCCTGCAATGTTTCAACTGGTTTCTGTCTGAAGCTCAAGATTTCATCAATTTGTTGACCAGTCTTGTTGGGTGGATGAAACTTGTTCATGAACTGCTTACTAACTCCTCCCATATGGTAATGAAATTGATGGGGAGTGAGTTTAGCCAAGTCTGGCCAGCTCCACTCACTGAGAATGGAAACAACAATAGTTTTATTGCCTCCTGAGTGACATTTGGATGCCTCTGTGTTTTGCAAATTGACAGGAAGTTCTTTAAATGTTGTTGGGGGTCTTCGATGTAAGACCTTGAGAATAGTCCCTTGTTCTGCAACAAGTGCAGCATATTATTTGTAATCTGGAAGTACTCGGCCTGTATTTGAGGGACTAGTATCGCAGTGGCCAAATTCTCTATTGTGGGTTGTGCCCAGTCATATAAAGGAGCCTCTGCCCCTATTTGAGCGACTGGGTATACCACAGCATCCCCATTGTTGTTCCTGTTATTTGGATCTTCCATGTCGGGTTTAAGTTGTTCAATTGATGGTTGCTATTTTCTTTTCTGGTTGGCCTGGTTTAGGGCCTTGAAAACTTTCTCGGGGTATGATAACGCTTCAACTACTTCCCCAGTTCTCGATGAGCTTCTAGGCATGCACCTGTACAACCAAGTTAGCAAACGTTAAACTTTCAACGTATAAATGAAAATTGAAGAAAATTGACTATATTTCAGAATTTTGTATTTCTTCCAACTCCAATTGATAACACCGTTAATTCCCCGGCAATGGCGCCAAAATTTGATCACGCTCAACTATGTATTATAGAAAGACTAAACGGGCGCTGGGAATATAATCCGGGGTATTACGCCCAGAGTCGATCCCACAGGGAATTTACATATCAATCAAGCCATCAGAATACAAAACTTAATCAATTTTATCAAGACTTTTTAATATCCATTTGTGATGTTTTACTATTTCTACTGATAAAATTGATAAACTAACAATTAACTAACAATATGGTGTAAACAATTATAATAAAGGTCTAAGGTTATGGTTTCCCCCATTGGTTAACTTTCTTCTTGGATACTTCTTATAGTTAGATTAGTTGTCTCTATTAATCATGAACACCTATCTACCATAAATTTCTCTCAAGTAATTATGATAATTTACTAGACGCACCCTCTCAAGTTACGCTAGCTAGATTGCATTACAGTTCACTTTAGATTGCACCTGAAGTATCGTTATTTCTAATCCAACTTCTAAACCCTCGGTTATGACTTTCGTCTATACTCTGGGAGTGGTGTTGTTCAAACAATTACCTAAAAATGCACTCTCTCTCTCAAGTAGATACATAATAAATAGGAACAGCTAATTGAGGATCCTTTCAATTAACTACAACAAGAACGTAGTTGAACAAATAGAGATTAACAACCAACCAAACTATATTAATATCACAATAAGTTCATCCCCCAACGGGTTCCACCAAAACCCTAGATTAAGGAAATTAGCTACTCATGCTCATAATAATCAAATCCAAAATAACTTGCATAAATAAATTACAGAGTAATGAATAAAGGATGTAAAAATAAATGTTTTGCTTTGCTGAGTAGTATTCCACAAGCTTCTCTTCTCTCTAATGGAAAAAGTCCCTTCAAGTTGTGTTTTTGGATCTATTTATATGTTTGGGATAAACTCTAAACGTGTAGGAGACTTCTATTCAAACTGGGAAACACTTAAAATCTTCAAAACTCTGATTGGACCAGACTAGGGATCTGGCTTTATGGCCCAAACGCCTGGATAAAGCCTGGTCATACCAGGCTTTATAGTCCAAACGCCCAGCTATAGCCTGGTATGACCAGGCTTTACAGCCCAAATGCCCGGCTATAGCCCGGTGCACTCCTCTTCGCCTCTTGAACGTATTTTCGACGTTTATGCATCCATTTAGCTCGGCTTCCATCCCCAATTCACCTACACATGAAATAGACTATATTTGGCACATACGAAGTGTGTTTTTATCATTACGCACATATAATGTAAGGCACATAATGTGTTAAACCATGAATTCTAGAAACAAATCATCGAGCCTTCGAAACACCAAAAACAACGCAAGAACACCAAAATCACATCAAATACAAGCCCATGAACTTTGAAATTTCTAAATTTTGCCAAAGATGCCGAAACCATCCAAAACACATTCGATTGACCTGAAAATTTGCACACATATCCAAAATGACATTACAAACCTGCTCCAACTGTCAGAATTCCATTCCGACCCCTATAGCCTATTTTCCACTGCCGACCAGAAATTGCCAAAAACTAACCTTCACGGCCTTAGTGGTCTTGACAGTCTTCTTCACTCGGGTCACCAGCGTCGAGTCACTGCCTTAATTTTTATCTTCTTCTTCTTCCCTTAACCTTTGGACTGACTCCATAGTCAGAGGGATAACATTCCCCTTGGTTTTCCGATCTGCTTCCTTTTTGGGTTTAGGGTCCTCGTATGTCGAGGCCCTCTTTCTCTCATTATCCTTCCCCGATTTCAGAGCGGGGGCCATAGCCTCTTCCTCACTGTTAGGAGGCCTCAAAACTGCATCCTTGTTCAGGCCTGCACAAGAAAGGACTAAGTAAGTAAGAAATAAGTCCAGTTAATGCATGATGACTATACGCCAAAAATAAGGGTGATGTGTCTTATAGTCACTTGATATTGACGGTATAAGTCAATAATGTGTGGATCGAGGGGGTGCAACGTGAAAGGATAAGTGTAAACACTTAGATACCCTTACACATGGGTATTAATGCTTTCTTCAGGAGAAGGGATCTCTACAACTTTGTCCCCCCAGTTGCAATCCCTTTTGATTTTCTCAAGGTATCCCACGGTTATCGAACAGATATACCTCGATATATGATCACATCCACCAAGGACCGATGGAGGATTCTCAGTTTTAAAGTCAGATTTAAGAACGCACGGGCCAGGAATTAACTCCTCAGGGAGTGGTTTCGTCGGTGTTTTATCACCGGCAGGCCGTGAAGAAGAAGAGGAAGCTTTTTTCCTTTTGTGGAATGGTTTGGATGTTTTCTCCATTATACGAGTCGAAGAAAGAGGAAAGTAGTAAGTTTTTGTTATTTGAAACTAGCCGCGATGACCCAAGTAGTAACAAAAGAGAAGAATTTGTGAGAAATAAAAGCTTAGAAGAACAGATGAAAATGAAAGTAAAGTGTGATTCAACAAAAAGGAGCCATATTTATGGATTTACGCTGACGGTTCGCCGACACTAGTAGCCGACCATAAACTGACGCTCATTAATGGTTTGGGGAACTGTATCGACGGGACATTTCGGTCACTTCCATCGCTTACGTCACGGGATGACATCATTGTTTATCGAGGTCAAAGAAAAATCGAAGGCTCAATTTGTTTCTTCTCATTATAATCCAAGAAATGAGGGGACTATTTGTATACGGTAGAAATCGAGGCTACCCGATTTCACTATTTGATCAAGACTATGATGTTGCATTGAAGAGCTGAGGCATTAAGTTCGAGATCGAATTCTCTTTCAAGATCGAGGTCGGTATCAATCGAAGCTGGGGGACATAGATGTCGAGTAATATCGGGGATAACTTAATAACAGAAAGATCGAGATATCCGTGATTGGTCGAGGATCATGGGGTGAATCTCGGAACGGATCAAATCAGCAGTGGTCAATTAGTTGTTTATACAATTTCCTCCTGTAATTAGAGATATACCATAATTAGGATTCCTCTACTATATAAGGAGTTCCAGCCATTTGTAAGGATCATCATTATTCACTGAGAAAAGCTATACAATTCGTTCTTTTTTGCTTATTATTGCTCATCACACTATTCTCTCTTAGTTGTTCTTATATTGCTACCGTCTCGAGAGTACCTCAATTTGAGGCTAAGTTTCCATTCGCACGCTAGTTCGATTTACTTCAATTTTAATTCTGTCATGTACTTTATTATCTGTCAATTGGTATTGGGTGAAATCACATATCCTTAAACCCACAATATAAATTTAATTATTATCCAAATTTTAGGGTAAACAAATATATACATGCCTTTTATGCATATCTTCTCTACATGGTGCTTTACTTGATGAAATGATTCACGGTACATATTTTCTCTATATGCAATTATTGTTGAATTATTGATACTTCATGCCTATCATCTCTATATGCAATTTTTTATAATTTAATGATGCTAGGCGCATATCTTCCCTATATGTTGAGTTGTTAAGCTGGTACGAAACGGTGCATATATGCTTTATATGAAATTTTTGACGAGTTGATTAACATGAAATGCACATCTTCTTTATATGTTGGACTGATAGTTGGTTTACGATGCATGTATATGGTATTGAGTTTTACGGGTTAAGTATAGTGAGTATCTTTGGACTTAAAATCTCGACACAAGTTCACCCAAGTTAGTCATGATACTTACTGAGTACATGGGGCCAGCTGTACTCATAATACAACTTCTCTACCTTGCGTGCAAATCTCGGAGCTGGGCTATTGGAGATGACGAAAGCTAGGATTGAAGTTGTACCAGAAATCTAGATTTAAGTTACCATTTTTTCATGTTAGTTTAGGATATACAATTATGTTTATGTAAAATTCAAACAGATGTTGTATTATTCTTCGTACCAGCTTTGTAAATCTAAATCTTATTGTCTCATGTCTTGTGCTACCAATCGTTAGGATAGTTGTATGAATTTCAGTCGACTTAGTTATTTTTTTGTGGATGACATTTCATCCGAGTTGTGTTATTTGTTATTTGGCTTACCTGAAGGGTTGAGTTAGGTACCATCACAACTTGGGGGGATATTGGGTCATGACAAGTAGTTATCAGAGCTATAGGTTCATAGGTTTTTATGAGTCATGAGCAAATGTCTAGTAGTGTTTTGCGGTTCGATATGGTGACGTACATACCTATCCTTGAGAGGCTACATGGAATCTACGAAACTTCACCTTCTTTATTTCCTTATCGTGCGGTCTTGACTTAGCTCGAAGCTTGTATCTTCGATTTCTTTCTATGTGATGTTAAGCACTAGCTATCTGCTATTCACTAAAGGCTTATTATATCGCGGATGAGATGCGAGATGTGTTTCTCTGTTGTGGAGGTAGGCCATTGTGGAGGACTTGAGGCCAAGTTTAAACCGTAGCTTGGACTCAGCAAGTTCAGTTGTGCGAGTATGTGCCTTTGGACTTTTATTTATGTTAGTGTCCTTATTGATGGCTCAATGAGTTGCGAGATAGATGTTTAATGAGTATCATGTGACTGAGGACTACGCTTAGATAGTTTGGATGTGACGAGAAGGATATTCTTGGGATGCGAAGATATGTGTAGACGACCAATTTTGACATTTCCCTTTTAAATTAAATTATTTACACTTATTAATCAACAATAAATGTTGTAAATTATTTTTTAAATCCATAATACATATTTTCTTATGATATATATAATATAACACATAATAATAATAATTAGCAGTATTAAATTAATATTAGTATTAAACATTTATAAATTATGTTAATCATATTTTTCCAATTAATTAAAATAACTTTCATGTCTTAATAATTAAGTTTTACGATTAATGTAATAATTTAATCTCAAATTTTCAATTAGATTGCCTTTATTACTATTAGCCAAAATTAGTTTTCACAACTCAATAAATAAAGTATTACAATTTATTACATTAATTAATATATATTTTAAACCAATGACGTTGCGACATGTCACCCTTCTTTTACACTCATAAAAGAAGCACAAAGCGATCTGGGTCGTTGATTCAATTCATCAGTGGTCCACAACCAATCGTCATTTCCTTCTATTCTTAGACATTTGTCGAATCTCATCTCAACCATTGGATCGCGATCCAATGGTCATTTTTTTGCCACAATAAACCTTCATTTATTTTCCTGACCTCCAAATAATAAGAATCATTGATCAAATGATCCAACGGCTCACATTCCACCCTTCACATTAAACAAACCAAATCCCACTAACCTTAATCATTCTTCCATGAGACCAGCCGCAACCCTTTCCTCTTACACTCTATTTTCTCTCAATACCTCGACCTCCAGAAACCTCAAACCTTGTATAGATTAGTGCAAGGTCACCTAAATCATTCATCTTCTCCCTACTAACCGTGAATCTCGTTGGCTTCCATTCCATTTTCATCGATTCAATTTGAATCGCGAACCTCGTAAACCCTAGACCTAAAGGTGAAACTTAAGATTTTATTTGTCTTTCCTTTATTCGTTCAAATCAAGACATGCATGATCGTGTCTTCGACCTCATGATTACTATTCATTGTCTATAGGTCAAACGCAGTGACATTTGGACATTAATATTTGAACCACTGACCGATGGCTTCAATGGTCGAATCTTCTTCTCCTCGTTCCTAGGTAAATCCTACCCTACTTTTCCCCTTTTTTTCTTCTATTTTTCACCTCTATTGTTATCATCATTCGTGGAGTTGTCACTATCCACAATCAATTTAAAATCAATCGGAACCCTAAGTCTTGAAGGACACTATAAATAGGGCATTCAATGTCTTCACCTGACATACACCTAACACTAACAGAAAAACTAAAGAAGATACAAAAGAAAGCATTAAAAAATATGAGTTCTTTGTTTAATAGTTCTTCTCTAATCTCATGTTTTCTATCTTATGTGAGTTCGACTATTGTCCATTGATGTTAGTTTTTGGATCTTAACCGGCTAATAATCGACCCCTATTTGGTTTGCTGCTCCACAAAATGTCATTGCATATTGACCTCCCTCTTTATTTCAAGATTAATTATACAGTTTTTGTTTAGATTTTTTATCTAATAATTGTCTGTTTGTTCCTGACAATATGTGATTCTTCTTGTTATATCTTGGGTATTCATGTCACTGTGCTTTCTTAATGTCAGTGATTTCTTAAAAATTGTGTTATCTTCAATGGTTAATGACCTTTACATATCATGTGTTAGTAAAAAAATATTTTTGTGGTTACTCTTGGGGACGAATCTTATTGAGCTTTTCTGATTATCTAATCTAAATATTATGTTGACATTATGCATGTTCCACATCTGTTGATTAAATGGTAACTTTACTACCATGTTAACTAAATCAATTAAGTTAGGTTCTTAAGATTCTCTTGATGTCCTGTTAAGACTTCACATCTGCCCCATTGTGCTATTCTGGTCCTTATGTTCTTTATGTTGTGCCACATTGTTTTAGTTCAAATAAACAGTGATTCTCATTAGACCTCATGACTTGCATTTGATCTATTTGCTTTGATGACATTTGTTGAGAGTTTTGTTGCATGTCTATTCTATACACTTAATGATTCATGGAAGTCAGTTATTGTAGTTTGAAACCATGTGATGAACCTGTTAGCATAGTTATCACGTAACCTACCCACTTACTGTGTCTTGATATGCCACATCCCTTTGCTATTTTGTTACTATGAACTCTATAGTAGTAGCTACCTGAAACCTCTACTTTTGTGTTGGTTGAATGACTCTTATTGGCCCTCTATACTTATATTGACCCTTTTAAACCAATTGTGTTCATGGACGATTATATGACCTTAGTCTGAGAAATTTTGTGTTTGGATTTGTGTGTTATCCTACTAAGATCTCATATACGCAATGATCATGGCCTTCCTATGATGTTGTGTTTTCCTAATTTCAATGGTTAATTCTCATTCGAAAATCTGATCATAATGCTCATGATGACCTGATCTTACCCAAATAACTCTAGCTAGTAAACTTGATCTTAATACCACGTTATGCTAACAGCTTGAATATAAAATCATGCATTGGACCTTTGTTGGAATACCATGCTAATGAATTGTCTACATTTCCCAAGTGTTAACTTATTGGGACCTATTTGCCTTACCAAATTAAAAATGAATGTCATTGTTTGTTTGCCTCATGCTTGTTGATATCATTGTTTATAGAGAACTTAATTAGGAATCTGAAGTTATTTGGATCTAGTAATCTGAAAACCTGACATACTATAATTAGATATCGTGCCATTAGGTCTAAACAAGACAAAACTAACCTTCCATTAATGTTGATGCCTCTGCTTGTTGGTTAGCATACTCTTTGGTAATTTAAGTGAAGTTATTAGCCTAAGTGTTTAATGAAAGAATGTCTTAGTTTGACGTATGCATGCTCTGAACTATGATGAAGTTATTAGGGTCCTTGTGAACTATCCTTGTGACTTGAGTTTACTTAAGGGAGTTCTAAAACATTGAATCATTAATGGAACCAATAAAACAAATTTGTGTGCCCATATATGTATGTTACTGATGATTTAGATTGCCCGGTAACTCTCCAAGCCTGAAGTTATAAGTAGTAAGCATGTCTATGTGCAATCAATTACATGTGCTCTGTGATCCTGCTTGACTATGTCCTAACAGTGACTCTATGCATATTGTAATGTCCTATCTTTATACTACATATTCTAATATGAATTTTCCTAGGTTAATGTTGTGTGCTGAGCTGATCATGCTTGTGTGTTTTGATGATTAGATGTAGTGTCCTGTTTGTTTAAAGTTATTGAATTATTGTGTGGCTGAACCTCTAAAAGGTTTACCATGACCCTTTATATCTACTGCTCTATCCTGGAAATGTGAAACTACTGAGTCGGCACTTTATTTGTGTCTAAACCTTTGTGTAAAAGAAAGAGTGGGTGACAAAGGGTATATGGGCATGGTACTCAGTACCCCTCCCTGACACAAGCACTGCTCGGGGTCCGTAAGACCCTCATGAACTCTGAAGTGTCAAGGGTCCACAAGGGGGGATTTTATCCATAAAAAGGGTTTACTCTAAGCCTTTAGTCACTAACTTTATTTAATCCTCGTAGGATTAACATAAATGAAATAGGAGTTACTATATTCTCTAGTTCCTTATTATTACTTGTTATGATTTTTATCTTGTATCATCCTATATTGATCACTAATTACCCTCTTAATTTCCTGCATGCATGTTTCGAATTGGGCATGCTGAGTTCCTTCGGGACTAAGGCCCAAGTTCTAGATCCAGATTGCTTCCTTTCCCCGCATTGTCGGAGTCTGCCATTGTTGATTTAAATCCCGCCATGCATGGTTGGCTTGCAACCCCAATTATTAAAGAGCTCATCTCTCTTTTCCTTTATCTTCAATGACTATTGTTTGTTACTTACCATTATATGTGTATATCTTTGGAAAACTAACTTTGTTAGAAGAATGCTTTTGATATCCTGATTGTTTAGGAACCTAGTCAAATTAAGAATTTTAGGTAAAAAAAAAACTAGATTATCAGATTTACCTGCCTTTCATTACTTCAACACATTTTGAGATTTAACATTTTGGACTTTTTTACCTTAAAACGGATAACAATTAAACTTATACATGGTTTTACGAATACGTGATATAACTTGGCGCAAATTGAGAAAATATATAAATTAATATTGGAATTGACTGTAAAGGAAATAAATGCAAACCAAATGAATCGTACAGCCTTGGCACTCGGGTTAGGTCACCCTCGAACCAAGTGAAGATTCCACCGATATATGAACAGAGTAATAGAATATTGAAAGTTAAAAGAAGGCAATGTATTGCTTTGTATTGTGTAAATGTAATGTGCTTTACAAATAATTAGAGCCCCTTTATATAGTAGGGGAGTCCTACTCTTGATACAACTCCAAATATAGTAAGAAATCTCATGATTAGCTAATTAATCAGCCTCTTCTTAATACATGCCGAGATTCCCGCCTTGATTCTTGCTCGATTACGGATATTTTGGCTTTCCTTTACTTGACAAGGTAAATTTCCCTTAATATTGCTTGATCTCTATTTTTCTTGGTCTTGATCTTGGTCGATCTCGGTCGGTCTCTGGGTCATGAGCTCAGAAATCTGACTTCGCACCATGTATCGATATAACATGAGGTTGAAACTTGGCTATCATATTTCAGCCTCGATTATTAGAGCAAGCTCAATTTTGACCGTATACAGATAGCCCCCTCATTTCTTGGAAAGATGATGACCAGAAATGATATGAATTTCTGAACTCCATTTCGATGGGTAATGACATCAGTGACAAGCCTGACTATGATGCAAGCGACGAAAAATCTTATCGGTCTAGTTACCAAGGCATTAAATGCATGTTAGTCTCTAGTCGGCCACTACAGGTTCTTAACCATCGCTAGAAACCTATAAGAACCCTAGCCTTTTCCTATTCAAACTTTTACACTCAAAGCTCTTCCTACTCTTCCTTTTTTTTCCAAAAAATCCCTTTGCTTTAAATTTTTCAAACCCAAATTTCTTGAACTCTAATCAAACCGCATACCATCCTAATTCCCTTTTCTCTTGTTCATCAATGGCTAAAACTTCAAAAATCGTGCCGCAAAAGGAGGCCGCTTCTCCATCACGACCCACCGGTGGTGAGGCTGCGGCGAAGCCCCACCCTGAGGAATTTCTTCTGGCAGGGTTCCCAACTGTCACTAACTTTAAGGTCGAAAAGACCTCCTCGGTACCGGGCTGATGTGAGCCGGTCTCGAGGTAAATATGCACAATCACTGAAGACATCCTTGACAAAGTTAAAGAGGAATGTAACTAGGACAAAAAGCATGTAGTACTTCCTTCGCCCGAGGAATTGATCACTACTCATATGGAGGGGTTTCTAAGTGCTTACACTTACCCCTTGACGTTGGGTCCCTTAGATCCTGTCATCGTCGCCTTCTGCAAGAGGTACGACGTGACCCGTGGCTAGAGTTATCCTTCCTTCTGGAGAATAGTAATTCTCCTCCGATTCTTCACAAGCAAAATTGAGGGATGTCCATTAACCCTCGATCACCTTACAGTCCCCGACTCTATTGAAGAGGACTGATCAAGCTTGCCAGCCGGGCCAATAGGGCCCCGTTCTCTAGTTTGTCCAAATAAGGACTTCGGACCTGATCCCTGCTGAAGACATATCGTTCCTGAGAAGTGGAACATGAATCGTAATTTGTACTTCGCCTTGAGTGTTCGATTTGGTTGTTTTACTTCTTATCTTTTTTCCTCATCTATGTTTTTAATGTTTCAGATGTGGCCTAGATGCCGTACCCAATTCCAAAACTCAAGAAATAGGTCGAGGGCCTGGCTCACGGAGACCTTACTCCCAGTGTGCTTGGATGGAGTTGTCGAAGGGTCGATGGGAGGCCCGCAATCATGGTAAGTTTCTTTCTAGGAATTGTTATCTCTTGGGCTTCTCCTCGAACGTACTCATCTTTTTTTTGTAGGTCTTGGGAAGGACGTTGCAATGATAATTGAATCTGTTGAAAAAGAAGTCCTTCCCCAACCACCTGCTCTGAAGCAGGCCAAAGAGAAGGAAAGGAAAGGGGCTCCGAGTTACCCAGGCCCGGCAAAGAGAAGATCTGCGAGGAGGTCTCGCAAGCCCGGGGGTGCCGGTGTTATGCCTTTTGATTCAATACATTGATTAAGGGATGAGTCCGAAGAGGAAGAAGAAGAAGATAATTCCAAGCTGGTGGTCTGTGTGCGGGTTGGTGCTCCAATACTAAAGTCCTCCGAATCGGACGAGGTTGATGAGGGAGCTTTGGCCTAAGTTCCTGAACCAGAAAGAGTTGAGGCCATTATGTCCAAAGATGAGATGGTCAAGAGAGAGACTCGGGGCGAGGCTTCCCGAGTAGCAGAAAAGGTCCCGAGGGATGAGCTTGGAGTGATCGATATTTTCGGATCCCCTCAGGCATCAGACGATATGATTAGTGAGGCCAATATGTTGGAAAGCCGCTCTTACGAGGGTCTTCAGAAGGCGAATGATATCCATGGCTTCTTGAACGGGCTTGAGTCTGCTGCCTTGAAGGCTGTCACTAGGTTTTTTGATTTACCGGTGCCAAAGAAAGTATCGTCATCGGGCACTATTCAGTCTTCATCGAGCCCAAAAGTGGTGGATCAGTTCCCGGCCCCAAGTGTTAACCCCAGCCGCAGGCGGAACATAGTTCTTTCTGTCACGAAGGATGCCCGGGTCTTCTCTCCCCCTTTGGGGATTACTGGATATCTTAGATGCTTGGTGACCGATGAAGACAAAGCCGTGATGAATGCAGTGGAAGCCGATTGCATGTTTAATGACGCCCAACATGCTTTAAGTCTGGTAACTTCGAGGGTCCCTCCATTATTACTTTTAAACATAGAGTTTTAGATAATTCTAACATCATCTGCTTTGCTTGTAGGCTTCTATGTTGCATCACGAGGCTTTCCTCCGAATTCGGGAGGAGCACGAAGCTGAGGTTCGGGACCTCACTGAGAAAAGTGACACCTACAAGCTTCTCAATGAGAAGCTTCAGGCCGATTTTGTAATGGCTCGGTATGAGCATGCCGATATGGACGAGGTGGTATTCCGAGTGCTTCATGATAGTAAAGATGAATTGGAGATAATGACTAATGATCCGATTTTGAAGGTTCGGCAAAGGCTCAAGCGGATCGGACGGCTCCATATGCAGGTAGATGTGATACAGGCCGAGACTGAAGAATTCAAAAAGAACATGGACATCCTAGCCTCGGAAAAAGAAACCGTCGAAGCACAATTGGATTCGGCTGAGACCCAGCTCCAAGATGCAAAAGAGAAGGCCTCGGTGCAGGTCGAGAAGGTCAAGGAGCTTCAATCTCAGTAGGATTTGTCCGTTTTTTATAAGGCAACCTCGGCCAACGAACATGAAGTGGCCAGATCTGAGGTGGTCGTGGCTAAAACCAAAGTTGATGCTAATGTTGCCCAATTTAAGATCAACGTCGAGGCCATTCAAGCCAAGGCCAAGAGCATGGTGGATCATGCAAAATGGCAAGCTCAAAGGGAAGCGCTCGAGGGATTTCATGCCCAGGGCTTCGATATTATGGCCGAAATTGAAAATTCCAAAGCAAAAGAAGCCAGAGCCAGGAGGCTGGCTTTCCCTGAGGAAGACTCCGAGAGTTTAAGTGAATCCTAAGATGGGGAAGATCCCGAGGACGAAGATGAAACCTATGATGAAGACCAAGCCACTTAGGACATTATGTTTTTTGTTTTTCTTTTGCATTCTTTTTGGGGTCGTTTTGGGGATTGTAAATTCTGCATTAGGCTGATTTGGCCGTTGTAAAAAACTATTGTATATAAATATAAGGCTTTTCTTTCCCTTTCTTCTCTCAAATATTTCATTTTATTTATTATTTGTATTGACAAAGGTTGAAATGCCTTAGCATGAAACAATAAGGTTGTGTTCGAGGGTTCGAACAAACCTTTCCTTCATTACCTTTCTAGGTTAAGGCGTTATTGGGGTTCGATGTTACCGAAGTTTTTTCCCCGAAAATATCTTAAGTTTAAGACTTTGCCGAGGGTAGCCTTTAGAAACGGTTGTGAAAGAATTTTTATTTATCGATGGCCTATTTTTGTTACAGATTTCAGACGTATCGGAGTTGTGTTAAATTGGTCGTAGCCTTTTAGTTCGGGAGCTGCCCATTGGGCTTGGTTTCCTGTTTTATCCAGGCTTGGCAGAGATAATAGTCCCCGAGTGGGGTGGCCGTGGTCTCTAGAAATCAGGGAGTTTCCTATTAGGTCTTTTGACCCCGAGGCCTGATGACTTGGGTTGTTTGAGTTGGACGGCAGTCACCGAGTGAGAGAGTGGTCGTTCGTATGTCGGTTAAGTATTGCCCTTGGGCTCATTATTTTCGGAAGTATGAAGCTCCTTAAGAGATGTAAAGAGGAAAAAATTTTAAAACATAAGATGTTTGCAAGGAAAGTACTTCTCTTTATCCTCAATCAAAACAGTCATACATGCGTACATGTTTATGCCAGGGCTTGAGCATTCTACGTGGGTACGGTTCGACCCTTACAATAAATCCTATCTATTGGGACCCTCCCTTTATGAAGTAGTTTCCTCGCTAGAATTGATATTCCAAAATAACTTATATCCGAGGGTAGCCCCCTAGTATTCGAGGTTGATTGCAAAGGAACCTGGGATATTGTTGAATTGGTCTTCGGTGCCGATTCCTAATCTGGCTTGATTATAAGTTAGCGTGATTCATTATTTCCTCATTAAAAACCTCGCTGAAAAACCCATTTGGGACATACCGGTCTAAGGGAAAAAGAGAGTAA
Source organism: Nicotiana knightiana (assembly GCA_005239525.1). Taxonomy (NCBI): domain Eukaryota; kingdom Viridiplantae; phylum Streptophyta; class Magnoliopsida; order Solanales; family Solanaceae; genus Nicotiana; species Nicotiana knightiana. The sequence goes on from ML403388.1 coordinate 34,557, forward strand.
CACGTGCTTTCGTACCTAAAAACATTGTTTCATTCACCGACAAAAACAATCGCCGTTTCTTGTTGACCACCTGCAAGTGTTAGTCTGAAGTAAAAAGGAAATAGAAAGAGGTCGTACCTTAGCAGTAATACCGTTTAGGTGAGATACGTTCCAATTGCTCGATAGTTGTTCTCCATTCATCGTTCCGAGCTTATAGGACCCTTTTTTGGTGACCTCGAGAATCTGGTACGGTCCTTCCTAGTTCGGACCCAATTTCCCTTCATTCGTATTTCAGGTGTTGAGGGTGAATTCCTTAGCACTAAGTCCCCAACGTTAAAATATCGAAGATTGGCTATTCGATTGTAGTATTTCTCGATCTGTTATTTTTGGGCGGCCAATCGGACGAGGGCGGCTTCACGCCTTTCATCCAATAGTTCTAGGCTCGTATTCATGGCCTCGTCATTTGACTCCTTTGTTGAATATCAGAACCTGATACTCGGCTCCCCAAATTTGATCGGTATAAGATCTTCGGCGCCATAAACTAATGAGAATGGGTAGCCCCGGTACTGGACTTCGAGGTTGCCTTTGGCGTTGGTTAGCCTCTTCTTAAGATTCTGGATGAAGGTTTTGTTGGTCGATTCGGCTTGTCCGTTCCCACTGGGATGATACGATGTTAAAAGGATTCTTATGATATTGTGATCCTCGAGAAATTTGGCTACTTTATTGTTGATGAACTGTTTTCCATTATCACACACAATTTTGGATGGCATCCCAAGTCGACATATGATGTGATGCCAAATGAAGTCGATGAATTCCTTCTCCCTAACTTTCTCGAAGGCTTGTGCTTCAACCGACTTAGAAAAATAATCAGTCATAAATAAAATAAATTGAGCTTTTGCCTAGTGCCAATGGAAGAGGGCCAACAATGTCCATCCCCCACTTCATGAATGGCCATGGTGATAGGACCGAATTGAGTAGTTCCCCGGGTTGGTGAATTATCTGTGCATGCCTTTGGCAGTTGTCTCATTTTCGAACAAACTCTTTCGCATCTTTTTCCATGTCGATCCAGCAATAGTCGGCTCTGATTACCTTTAGGATCAGTGATTCGGCAACGGAATGATATTCACAAGTGCCCACGTGAACTTCCCTCAGAACATATTCGGTATCTCTCGGTCCCAGACATATCTCTAGTGGACCATCGAACATTCTCCTGAATAAGGTTCCATCTTCGGACAAGGTTAATCTGCTGCATTAGTGTGCATGGCCCTTGATTCTTTTGGATCTGAGGGAAGTTTCTCGGTCTTCAAATACTCTATGTATTTATTTATCCAATCCCAGGTCAAAATTGTGAAGTTTATCTCGGTGTGGCCTTATTCGACTACCAACCTCATAAGTTGCACGACGGTTCTGAATTGAGCTTGTTGTCCTCGACCGATGATCCTAAGTTCGCAAGGGCATCGGCCTAACTATTCTCATCTCGAGGCACATGTTGCAAACTCCACTCCATAAATCGGTGTAAAGTTACTTGTAACTTATCTAAGTATGTTTGCATTTGTTCTTTTTGACTTCAAAGGTTTCGTTAACCTGATTCACCACGAGGAGGGAGTCGCATTTGGCTTTGATCACCTTTTCTCCCAAGCTTTTGGCTAGTTAGAAACATGCAATCATGGCCTCATATTCAGCCTCGTTGTTAGTCAATTTTAGAGTTCTAATAGATTTTCTAACCACGTTACCAGTGGGTGGTTTTAACACGATGCCGAGTCTGGACCCTTTTGCGTTCGACGCACCATACGTAAAGAGGGCCCAGATTCCCGAGGAGGTACCCGAATTTACTAACAGTTCTGTTTCAACACGGGGTACTAGGGCTAGCGTGAAGTCAGCCACAAAGTCTGCCGAAATTTGAGAATTAATGGTTGTTCGGGGTCGATATTCAATATCACACCCACTGATTTCTATGGCCCATTAGGCCAATCATCCTGAAAGCTCAGGTTTATGCAAAATATTTTGAAGTGGATAAGTTGTTACAACACATATGGGGTGACACTGAAAGTATGGTTTTAATTTCCTAGAGGCCCTTATCAAAGCGAGTGCCAACTTTACTAGGCGTTGATAAGTGGCACCAGCATTTTTTAATCCAAATGGCATTACATTATAGCACTAGGTACCATATTTAGTGATGAACGATATCTTTTCCTGATAATCCAAGTTCATCTATATTTGGTTGTACCCGGAATAGGCATCAAAAAAACTGAGGATCTCGTGGTCGGTCGTGGCATCGATCATGCGATTGATATAAAGCAAAGGAAAATAATCTTTGGGGCATGCTTTATTTAGGGACTACTACTTTGTTTGCTAACCATTCGGGGTATTTTACTTCCCGAATGGACCCTATTTTAAGAAGATTGGTTACCTTGTCTTTGATGAAAGCATGTTTGACCTCGGACTGGGGTCTTCTTTTTTGCTTCACCGGACGGAACTTCGGGTCCAAGCTTAGATTATGGGTGGTGATTTCCATTGGGATCCCTGTCATGTCGAGATGGGACCAAGCAAAACAATCCATGTTAGCTATAAGAAATTGAATATGTTTTTTCCTAAACTCGGGAGTTAACCCCCTTCCTAGGTATACCCTTCGTTCGGGCAGATGTTCGATCAGTAAGACTTGCTCCAGCTCTTCGACTGTTGATTGGTGGTTTCGGAGTCATCGGGGACTATGAAGGATCGAGGGACCCCATAATCATCATCTTTATCAGTCCCTTGCTTCTCTGATTAGGTCGAGGCCGGCGTCTGTGATTGCTATTTTGTCTCATGTTTTCCATTTGAATTTTATTCCTTCGTCGACGAGCGTGCCAATATCGGAATTACTTCATCGACGGAAAACATTTATTTTGCGGCAGGTTGCTCCCCGTACACTATTTTGACTCCCTCTAGTATCGGGAATTTTAGAACCTAGTGAAGGGTCGAGGGCACTACCCTTATGTTGTGGATCCATGGCCTCCCAAAGAGGGCGTTATACCTCATGTTTCCCTCGATCACATGGAACTTCATCTCCTAGATTTTCTCGTCCACGTTAACTAGCAATGCTATCTTTCCCTTAGTAGTTTCACATGCCATGTTGAAGCCGTTTAGCGCTCGGGACGGGGCATAACCTCATCCTGTAGGCCGAGTTGTTCTACCACCCTCGATTGAATGATGTTGGCCGAACTACCTCGATCAATTAAAACACGTTTAACTTTAGTCTTATTCATGAGTACAGATATTACTAGTGCGTTGTTATGGGGTTGCATGATCTTTTCTGCGTCCTCATCGTTGAAGGACAAGGTGCCTTCTGGTATGTAATCCCGAGTTCTCTTCTCCCTTGTGATCGATACCTTAGTGTGTTTCAACACTGGACCCTTGGAAACATCGACCCGTTCGACAATCATGTGAATGACGTGTACCGGTTCTTCTTGCTCATTCTATCTGTTGGAATATTTTTTCCTGAAGTGATTATTGGCTCAATCACTTAAAAGCTCCCGAAGGTGCCCTTCGTAGAATAACCGGGCTACTTCCTATCTTAACTGTCTGCAATCTTCCATTCTGTGGAGATAGGTGTCATGATACTTGCACATTTGATTGGGATTTCTCTAGGCTGGATCGGTTCGAAGCCATTTAGTATCCTTGATGCGTCTGATAGTCGATACGATGGAGGACGCATCAACATTGAAGTTATATTCTCACAGTTGTGGTTCTTATTTAGGTCCGACATGCCTGACGAAATCATTCTTGATCATGAGCCCTTGAGAGCTCTGGCCTCAATAATTTCTCCTCTCACCTTGTACAAGGTTGCGCCCAGGTGTGTTGCCCCTACGGTCACCATTATAAGACTTGTATCGATCCCTTTCCAATCTTGGTTCTCGATCAATGTCCCTTTTGACTCTGTCAACAGGACTGATAGGATAAACGGGCCCGGAATGGGTCCTCCGCTGGTCTTCTTCGACTCGAATCTTTTATTGATACTGATTATGCACATCGGCCCAGTAATAGCCGGTTATTCAATCAAGTTCTGCTTCAACTGATATGAAGACATTGAGCTTCATAAAGCTTGAACAGCCCAATCATCGACGACTGGTGGTAGATCCATCTGTTCCATTTGGAACTGAGACATAAACTCTGTAAAATCTCATTATCTTTCTTCTTTACCTTGAAGAGGTCCGACTTCCTAGTCTCAACATTTATGGCTCCAGCATGTGCTTTAACAAAAGAATATTCAAGCATGGCAAAAGAATCAATTGAGTTGGGTGGCAAATTATGGTACCATATCATCGCTCCCTTTGACAGGGTCTCCCCGAATTTCTTCAGTAATGCGGATTCGATCTAATCTTCCTCCATATCATTCTTTTTAATCTCACATGTGTAAGAAGTGGCATGCTCGTTAGGGTAGGTTGTTTCATTATACTTAGGAATCTCGGGCATGTGGAACTTCTTGGGGATCGATTTGGGAGCCGTGCTCAGAGGGAAGGGCTTTTGTACGAACTTCTTGGAATCCAAACCCTTCAATATCGGTGGTGCCCCCAAGATTTGATCAACCCTATAATTAAAGGTTTCCATTTTCTTGTCATTTGTTTCGATCTTCTTTCCCCTGATTCAACTCGCTTCATTAGTTCCTCGAGCATCTTCATGATCGCGGGATCGGTCCCGGATTCATTTCCGTTTGATTTCCTTGACATCGATTTGACCCTCTGAACTACTTCTTGGGACGGCTCAGGCTCAATCCTGCTCGATGTATGGTTTTGGTTTTAGAGTTGTGCTATTGTGGCTTGTTGAGCCTACAACATCTCGAAGATCACCCGAAGACTAATTCCACCTTTTTCGCTGCTGTGTGTACTCTAAGCAGCCGATCGAACAACCCTGCAGACACTACTCTCTAGATCGAAAGCCAAATTTTCATTAGCGGCTACATGGGAGCTGACGTCCATTAGATCTACAGCCGGAACTCCATCGAGGCCAATTGGAGGTACTTCGTTCCCTTGGGCGGATATGTTTTCATTTTCATCATGATGACCGAAGTCATTTTCCACGTGTAAGGGTGCTGCTTGAGAGTTTGACATGTTGATCCAGGAATCAAAGATACTCACAAGAACAAGTGTAAAATAGTGTGTATTACGAAGGCTAGTACCAGGCAATCACTATTATCCTTACCCCTACGGTGGGCGCTAAACTGTTTACCCTAAACACGAATAACAATTGAATTTATTGGTTTTAAGGATACGTGATATAACTTGGCACAAACTGAGAAAATATATAAAGTAATATTGGAATTGACTGTAAAAGAGCCTTGGCCCTCAAGTTAGGTCACCCTCGAACCAAGTGATGATTCCACTGATATATGAACAGCGTAATAGAATATTGAAAACTAAAAGAAGGTAGTGTATTGCTTTGTATTGCGTAAATGTAATGTGTTCTAAAATTATCAGACCCCCTTTATATAGTAGGGGAATCCTACTCTTGATACAACTCTAAATACAGTAAGAAATCTCATGATTGGCTTATTAATCGGCCTCTTCTTGATACGTGTCGAGATTTCTGCCGTGATCCTTACTCGATAACGGATATTTCGGCTTTCCATTACTTGACAAGGTAAACTTCCCTTGGTCTTGCTCGATCTCTATTTTTCTTGGTCTTGATCTTGGCTGATCTCGATCTTGATCGGTCTCTGGATCACGAGCTCAGAAATCTGACTTCGCACCATGGCTCGATATAACACGAGGTTGAACCTTGGCCTATTATGATTAAGTATCGATTAGTCATACGAAGGGCAAGCTCGGTTTTGACCATATTAAGAACTAATCTTTTTGGATAAACAAACAATTTACTTATGTTCATCGCTAATGACTTTCAATGATTTCAAACAATGGCAGATTCAAAAAGAAAAATGAATCCGATTTGAAAAATTATCAAATAAATCACGGACAATGCAAGAGTTGTTTTTTAAACAACTACACAACCAAGTTTGCAATAAAAACACAAGGCTTTCCCGCTGAAATGATTTTCGATTAAGGTATACCCATTTTCAGCTTAAGGTATATATTAAAAGTGATCTCTTTCTTTACAAAGTTAAAAACTGATAACATCCTTCTTTTCAAGATAAATACACAACTGGTTTCAAAATAATGAGCTTTCAAATAAGACTTAAAACATTTTTCATAAATCTTTCTTAGCCACATTAACCACTAACTAAATAGAATATAGACCTTTCTTTCCCCAAACCTAGCCTAAGTTTAATGAGCCACCTCAGATGGATTTTAAGGAATGCCTAACACCTTCCCCTTATAATAACTAGAACCCTTACCCAAATCTCACCGGTTAGAAAAACATTAGGACAATAACTTATACAGGCTTATAGGTACCCGAATATACCTTAAATATTAGGTGGTGATCTCCTTTATCAACTTCAGAAGAACCATTAGTTATATTTTGTTTTGACCAGCGCAAAATAGGTTGCAATACTGTGGGTGTTTGATTATCACTTTGATGTACAATAGAGTTTTCATGCCCCAAACTCGGAGAGCGCGACCGGCATTCAACCGAGTGAACCCGACCGAGAAAGCATGATAAATACATTCTACCCAAACTTACTCATGAACAAGAGGAGACATATATTCATTAATTTGACAATAGGGAGATCATGGATACAATACCAAATCCTTTCCATTAGTTTTGTCATGTTTAATATCTCCAAATACACACATTTTTATAGGCTAAAGAGGAACAAGTGATTCAAACATAAACATGAATTGTTTGACTTCCCCAAACACCGGCGTACAACCCACACAAAGTATATGGAGCCTCTAAAGATACAAAGGAGTATAATTATTGTGCCGACAACAAGGCTCCTGCTATACCTCAAAACATGATAACAAGATATACAAAAGATACATGACCACGTAATGAGGTGGGGCTCACCAAGTCTGCGGTAAGGAAGGTGTACTGCTATCGCTAGTCAATGCTACCTGTTGTAGAACCACCTGCATCCATTAAAGATGCAGCACCCCGAGAAAAAGGGACGGTAGTACTGTCGAATAGTACTAGTATGTAAAACTAAACAGCATCTGAATAGAATGAATAATAATATAAGGAGGAAACAATCATGAATTCAATAAAGGCTCCAAACAATACCAAAGCATCAAGTTAAGAACCATCTAAGTTTTTAAGTAAATTTCCATGTTTTTAGGTGGGGAGCTCTTTAATTCCAATATACCAATATTCACAATACCACCGTACGTTTATACGGAGTACGGTTACGGCCGATCAGCTAGGACGCCTCATTTGAGACATTAACCACAATCACAATTTCCAGCACAATAACCACCATATGTTTGGCATGGCATCTGATCACGGCCTGATCAGCTAGGCCGCCTCATTTGAGACATTAACCACAATCATAATTTCCAGCACAATTACCATTATGTGTGCGTCATGGTGTCCGATCACGGCCCGATCGGCTAGGCTGTCTCACCCGAGACATTACCTATTCTACAAATCATCTCACGTTATACTTTCTTCACATCTATTCAATTTATCGGCACTTATGGCCACAATTATACTATTGTTATCGGCACCTGGCCGAATTTTATATTTCATGCTCCCTTTTTCATTTTCACACAACATTACCATTATCGACAACACGATTATTCAATTCAAGGATTTTAGGTACACATGAGAGCAATTAAGAGTCTTAGACGTAGAGATTTTGTTCACATAATTTGGCATGATAACCTTCACTCAAGCATAACTTGAAATCGTATCAATTATAACACACACAGTCCACACTTTGAATATATACTCATAAGATAACATAGCATAAATAAATGCATTTGGAACACATATTGAACATATATCGTTCAACACAAGATCACTCGGGATAACCAATTTCATAATGATCACCAGGGTCTTACACACCTTACATGAACGCCGTGGAATTCAATTCTAAGAAGGGGGTTTAGCCAACATACCTCAATTAAGATGCCTTAAACTTTAAAACATTCTGTAATTCTTAGCAACTTCAATCTATTTTAGAAATATAACAAGTTGGACCAAAATTAGGAAGATGATCATGATTCTAGCTCATTTGAGCACATTATCAAACACTAAGTGTGCATAATGTTTTTAAGGCCCTTTTATGAAAGATTTCATCATTACTCAACACATTCTCTACCATTTTTATCTCACAACCTTCCTACATTCTTTGATAACACATGCATGCAAGATACAACCCCCACACCCAAGAATTGTCTTTCTAATTATCCTCTTTTTGGTAGATTTTCGAAATTAAGAGCTAGGGCATAGATTCTTACCTTTAGGATGAAGAATTTCCTTGTTAATATTCAATGATTGATCAATAATTGATGGATAATAGGTTGAAGGTTACTTCCCCACTCTAAGTACTCTTTCTCACTCTAAAAGTATCATAAATTTTGCTCATGGCATATATTTTAACGAAGTAGGGTCGGATTATAAAAACCTAAAAATGAAGCCCCGAGATAATAATAATTCCGCAGTCCACGGAAAATAGCCTCTGGAACTGACTGTCCTACTTCACTCTTTGGTCGTTATGCAGCGTGCAGACCTGTTTTGCAGTGGCATAATACGCCGCAAAACCTCCCTCCCCAAAATTCCAAGGCTGATTATGCGATCAAAGTACAGCCCGAAAAATGGTTATGTGGTTGCATAACTGGCCACGAAATTGACATCAAAAATGGCCCCAAATAGCTTCTTCACTCTACGGCCCGCAGAGTGATTATGCAGCCGCATAATGCACCACAGAAATGCCCAACTCTGCAAAATATTTTCCTTCAACTCCCCAGCGGACTGTTCAATCCTGGTTTTTAGGATAACTTTTACGGGGCCTTACAAGAGTCATACATTGTGAGTGTGTTGATGGGCCTTTCAGTTGTTCAGTTGTAGAATGAAGTGGATGCTTATATCTTGTTTACGAGGTTAGACTCAGGAAGAATAATTGTACTTCGTGGTTGTGACCATGGTAGGGTCATAGGTAGATGTCGATTTAAGGCTAAGCAGGTGGGCTATCTCTTGCGAGAAGATTTAAGGTTGTTTTATTCTTTTGAGATTTCTATGAAGATTTATTCTTCTATCAGTGGAATGTATATGCTACGATTAGAGTCCGGATCACTTGATAAAGTGGGATTTACTTCCACGAGGATGAGTATGCACATGGCGGATGATTTAGAAGGTATGATGACTAGCTCAGCATGAGCTTATGAAAAGATTCAAATGGATGACACTACAAGATCATGGCAGTTATGAAGGAAAAGTAGTTTGAACTATCACATGATGTGTTTTGTGGATTCGAGTCAAGTGAGGGAGGCTACTACCAACGATCGGATTGCATGGTCATGTGTTTTTTTAGTTTTGGACTAAAGCATACTTGCGGATCTGTTATGACTTGAAGAGGATGACTTTGAGGGTGATTCGAGTGAGGGATTAACTGGATGCATGATGTAATTTACTTTATTGGTATAGGAAGGTTATTGAATGACTCAGGTTTGATATCCACTATGGATGTAGTGTGGAATGAGGAAGGATTCACTCGGTTGCGTAAAGATAAGGTAGCTTCTTAAAGTATTTGTGTACTAATGGATCACAAGTCATTCGGCATATATTGGTTGTACATCAGAGATTAGAGTAGAGTGGATGATTCTCGAGAAGGTTCTAGTAGGTTCAAGATTCATATGTGGTACCTAAGGATTCCTAGATTGTGTGTGGCTAAGATTCGAGATTTGCATTGGATGGTGATGTGACTTGAAATATTTCTATATAATTACTGATTCGACGTTGCATCAATAGATGGGTGAAAGACATAGCTTCGGATTCGCAGTAGGTTTCTTCAGAGAGGGCATTTTGCTTTGAGGTACTATTGGTGCATGAGAGGGAATAAGGAGATTTACGAGTCTTAGGACAATGTGGGTTCATATTGGAATCACTTGGGGTGAGTTTTGTTTGAGGTCCAAAGAGTACTAGAAAAGAAAAGTGTTACCATAAAGGAAAGTCAATAGGAATCTAAAGAAGTTGGGTCAACTTAGTAGTGGTTTGGTTCAGCATAGTAATAATGATCGGTTCCTTTGGTATGATAGATCTTTACAGGTGTTTTCTGGAAATACTTTTGGCTTTGGAAGTTTGTGTGACTTGGTTGATTTTGAGGGATTCAATTCTAGTGGATTAGTTATGTGAAAATGGGTTTCAAAGAGTTCACAATTTTTTTACCATGACCTGAGACTGATGTCTTCTACGAGTATGAAAGGTTTGTCCTGATGTTCTCTTATAAGGTTCCTGGTTGATGGAGTGTTTGTCCTACTTATGATTCAGATTTTGATATCGGGGTCCTTGTATTTTGACACGATAGCGTTATGGATGTGTTGAGTTGTGTAGGAATGGGATTGAATATTCAAGGTTGTGCTTCTGTTTCAATGGGAATGTCATGAGTTCTAGACAGCTAGAGAAATTTCAGATTTACAAGAGACTGCGAGCACTATCTTGTATCGCCTGAGAATGATGTATGTTGTAGAAGACACATTGTGTGTTGGGTTGTGGGCACTTGACTAGTACTACTGAATCACATGGTTGGTAACTGTTGATATGTAGGTTAGATATTTGACACGGAGAATTTATGGGAGTATTTCACACGAGGTGATTATGTGTGCATAATGTGGCAGTTATCTAGGGGTAAGAGTTTGAGATTGGGTATGTAGATTTTTGCATCCATAAGATTTAGAGACTGGATCTTCTTAAAGGCAGACTATCCCTTTGGTGGCAGACTATGAACATGTGTTAAGGGTTAAATAGCTGATTGTATGCCATTATAGATAGATCATCGTGGACCATCGGGAGGATATTCACCAAATCAGAATGATTTGAATCGGTTTGAAGTCATAATGGTAGGCCTTGTGGGAATGTGTATTTTGTACTGAATAGTATTTCTTACTCAGCACAGCATTTTCTAGGGGTGTGTCATCAGCTAGAGGTGATTTACTACAGCCCTAATTTGTCTCTTGTGTTACTCATTTATGTTGTGATCGGTTATGAGATTATTGATTATTCATACAAATGATATGGTTCTATTTAGACCTTGTGGCGATATTGGAGCAAGATGGCTCTTGGGATGTTGAATTGCTTATTACACCTTAACCGTGCTTTGACTATCTGTGGTATGTGGCAATCTATCTGCACATGGTTATGGTCATGTACTTCGCATGCTTGTTATTAATACACACATGTTTGTTGAGTATGAGAATTTGGTCTTAATGGGTATCCCATGTGGATTGATATGTTGGATCGGGTTACACACCGCACCGAAGTTATGATGGGATATGATTCCTTCTAATTATTCCGTGTGTTTGTTTCTCCTATATAGCATGGATTCATAGCATTATGCTTTTGTGGTTGTATTTGTTGAGCTTTCTAGACAATTTTCTTATTTGGTTCTCTTTCCATTATTTGATACATTCGAGTTAATCCTTCTTTGGAGCACACAATGCGTCATATGTGGTTCTAGGTGGCATTTGGGGTGGCATGTTGGTCGAGCAGCTTGTACTGGATCATACAAGGTTATTAGATATGGAATTAGTGTAATCGTATTTGGATAAGAAATTTTTGGAAGAAAAACTTTAGTAGTCAGCTCAGAATTTGTCAATTGTTCTTGTCGGGCGAGAAGACCCCACGATTGTTGACTTAATGGGTGGTTATGAGTTTCTAAATATTTTTTCTATCATTATTAGTGTTGCAAAGGTTTGGAATAAGGTTTTATTGTATAAAGGTATATTACTGGTACCAGGTTTGGTAAGGAGCAGCTATGGTCGTCGAAAGATGTTACTATGACTATATGAGTTGAGCAGTACATCGTGTGGTTATATCGTGGTAGTATATTTACGGCTTGATGCAACTTGTTGATATTTATACAACATAGAAATTCATGGATCGGATATTGAAGAGAGTTCTGGAAGTGGGAATTTGGTTTTATGTATTATAAGCAAAGGTTGAAGGAAGAATCTTCAGTCAAGGTTGCGTTAACGGGCTAGTATGAATTGAGGTGATGTGAGATCACCTATGGATGTGTATATGATGAGCTTATACAGTGAATTGGCAGCTTTTGAATGATTCTTGACACGTTGGAGGACGAACATATGTTTAAGCTGGGAGAATGTAACGACCAGACCGGCCATTTTGAGCTTTAGAATTTCTATTGGCGGTTGAAGACCTTGAATAACTTCATATGATGTATTAAGACTTGCGTGCATGGTTGGTTTTGATGTTCGAGAGGTTCGGGATTTATTTGGTAGAGTGCTTCTCAATTTGGAAGACTTAAATTGGAAGAGTTGACCAAGGTTTTACTTTTGAGTAAAAGACCTCAGAATCAGAATTTGATTGTTTCAATAGATTTGCGTGGCGATTTCGCACTCGAGCGTTTGTATTTTAATTTGGATGCTCCTAGAAGATTTTCTCTCTATTTGTCAAAAGTTGGCAATTTGAAGAATCAGAGAATTCATAGGTTTGACATGGAGTTAACATTGGTATTATTAGACTCCTATTGTGTTTTTGAGACCTTGTATAGCTTCATTTAGCTTATTGGAACTTGTCTGCAAAGTTAGGTTATGATTCGAAATGTTTAAGTGTGATTCGGACGTGTTCGGTGGATGTTGGAATCTTTGAAAGTTAAGAGAAGGATATTAATCTTTGATTCTTAATTTTTATGTTATTTGTGGTATCTCGATCCCTTGGATAAGTTCGGATAAGTTATGTGGACTTGATGGTATGATTGAACGGGGTCTCGGGGGTCTCGGATGTGATTCGGGGTAGTTTCGGATCATTTGATTGAGTTTGGAGTAGCTGTTGTATTGGTGTGTTGCAGAGCATCGCAGTCGCGCAGAAAATCTCGCAATTACATGGAAGTATTTGACAGACAATCATTTGCATTCGTGAACAAGATCTCGTTTTCCCATAATGTTGGTGGTCAGATGCTTCATGTTCGTAGTTTTTGGTTCATGTTCTCGTAGAGGATGAGGCAGGCCGAAGATTTTTCTTTGTATTCACATAGCTGGTGATTGCGTTGAAGAGATTGGAACTGAGGAAAGTGTGCTTCGCATTCGTGGGCATGTTTCCACATTTGCATATGAGGGTGGACATTGGTCATCTCGTTCGTGATGGTTCTTACACGTATGTAATGTGTTATTTCGGGTAGTGATTTGCTTTTGTTTCGCGATCCCGGAGCAGTGTTTCGCGATCGTTATGGGTAGTGCCGGGCAGACCCTATAAAATGTTATTTCGGGACTTCTACCCATTGTCACGACCCCAAATCCTAAACCGGTCGTGATGGCGCCTATCGTGGAACTAGGCTAGAAAATAACCACATCTTCACAATTTCTTTCGAAATCCCATTCCAAAATCCAAGCATTTCATAAATATACAATGTTAACTAAATAAAGTAGGCCAATAAACAACGCCACCAACCCCAAAACCCGGAGCCAACAAGTCATAAGCATCTAGTGAAATAAGCCAAAATAAAGTATTATGATACAAAACTCCGAATCAAAGCTAAATACAACAGGAAGGGAAAGCAGAGATGCTGCGAATGCGGAACGGCTACCTCTATATCCCCACGATCCGCCTCCGCTACGATATATATATAAAAGCTAACGCTCGATATCTGCTTCTGAATATGCACACAGAGGTGCAGGGAGTAATGTGAGTACGCCAACTCAGTAGTAATGAAAATAAATCAAGTCTAAGTGGCAAGGAAACACATAAAATCAATGCCATCAAATCACAATATATGCAGCCTTACTTTCCAATGGTATAACCTAGATGTATGAAATCGTCATCCCTTAAAACCAACTTCGGAAAAATCCTTTGAATAATGTATATTTTTCAACAACTTTAACCGAAAGGTTTAATGATAAAATGAAATGAATCATATTAAGACCCCTTGGGCAAAACATATTTCATAAGCTCAGAGTGAAAGTAGTAAAATCATAAGTAGCCCCTCATACAAAACATGAATCATAATCAGCCCCTCAGGCATACCTCACCATCACTCGTAATCAGTCCCTCATCACCTCAATGTCACTCATCACCTCACAGTCACACATGCCTCCAATCACTCGTCACTCAGCACTCGGCACTCGGCACTTGGCACAAGGCACTCGGCACTCGGCACTCGGCACAAGGCACTCGGTAGGTACCTGCGCTCACTGGGGGTGTGTACAGACTCCGACTTCGGAGGGGCTCCTTCAGCCCAAGCGCTAATAAACAAGCCAAATCATGGCATCAATCACTCTCAGGCTCTCGGCATGTCTCGTATCATAAATATCCTCACAACATTGGCCCTCGGCCTCACTCAGTCAGACACTCTCAACATGCCACTCGGGCCATAAATAAAATGGGGTTCTCGACCCAAATAGTATTTCATTTCAAGAAAATAGTAATATCATCAAATAGGAGTATCAACAACTTCACAAGAAAGACTGACTGTAAAATCATAGTTTCAAAGTAGTGAGAATATCAGTAAAATAGCCCCCCAAGGGGTTAAAACAGATTGGCACTAGGCCCAAACATGGCTTACAGCCCGAATATTTCACAATTCTTTAGAACTTAATTTAACACAAGGTTTTGAGTAAATATGCAACTCATTAGTTGTCGCGGAGAGGACCTAGTCCAATCCAAAAGTCAGTACGCGCCACATACCCGTCATCTGACATGTGCGCATTTCAAAGATCAGTGGGAAATATGTAGTCCGGAGTTTCATACCCTCAGGACAAGATTTATAACCATTACTTACCTCTACCGGGCCACAACACTAGTCCGCAATGCTCTTGCCCCTCGAATTGGCTCCTGATTACTCCGAATCTAGCCAAAACCAGTTTAACATCATCAATATATAACAAAGGAACGCAACCCAATCGAAAATTATCAATTTATACAAAAATCTCGAAATTCGGCCAAACCCGAGCCCCGAGCCCACGTCTCAGAATTGGAAAATTTTTACATCACTAGAAACCACATCCTCCCACGATTCTACTCATACCAAAATTGTCAAAATCGGATCACAATTGCCTACCCAAAACCTCAAAAGAATTTCCAATTCTTCACCCCCTTCTTCCCAACCTTTTCCTACTCAAATCGTTAAATTTTCAAGCCTAATCCGAACAAAATAGCATAGGAATGATGTTAGCCACTAAAGAACTCACCTTTGCTGAAGAATCTTGAGTTTCCCTCTCCAAATCGCCTTCAAAGGACTCCTCCCGCATGCAAAATGGTGAAAAATAAGAGAATTTTCGTGGAGGGCCCTTTTATACTGCTGTACCAGTCATTTCCGCTCCTGCGGACCATTAGCCGCACCTGCGGCTTCGTAGGTGCGATGCTCCTTCCGCACCTGCGATCTCCCCTAGGTTCTCCCAATTTCGCACCTGCGGACCACTCCCCAGTTAGCCAAATCTCGCACCTGCGGAGCCCAGTCCGCTCTTGCGGAACCGCACATGCGGCTCTCTTTCAGCAGGTGCGAAAACACCAGCAACAGCAACCTGCAGATTTACCAAAGTCACTCAAAACTTCCCATTAACCACCCGAAACACACCCGAGGCCCTCGGGACCTCAACCAAACATACCAACACACCCCATAGCATTATTCCAAGTTAGTCGAGCCTTCGAAACACCAAAAACAACACGAAAACACCAAAATTACATCAAATTCAAGCCTATGAACTTGAAACTTCCAAGTTTTCGGTAACTATGCTGAAACCAACAAAAACACCTCCAATTGACCTGAAATTTTGCAGACATATCCAAAATGACATTACGAACATGTTCCAACTTCCGGAATTCCAATTCGACCTCGATAGCCTATTTTCCACTGCCGACCGGAAATCACCGAAAATCAACTTTCGCCAATTCAAGCCTAATTCTACACCGGACACCACAAAAATATTCTGAACACACTCCTAAGTCCCAAATCACCTAACAAATCTATCCAAACCATTAAATCCGCATTCCGAGGTTGTTTACCAATAAATCAACTCTCAATTGACTTTCTCAACTATTAGGCTACTTTAAAAGGCTAAATGCCTAAACTCTCACCATAATCACTCCGGACCCATACCAACTGACCCAACACAACAAAAAAAGGCTAGCAATATATAACAAATGCATAAATGGGGGAAACGAGTAAAATCTCACGGAACGACCGGTCGGGTCGTTACATCCTCCCCCTCTTAAACAAACGTTCGTCCTCGAACGGGTCTAGAAACATACCTGAAGTCTCAAATAAGTGAGGATATTTGTCCCGCATCTCCCGCTTGGTCTCCCAAGTGGCATCCTCCACCGGCTGCCCTTTCCACCGAACCTTAACTGAAATTATATCCTTCGACCTCATCTTCCTGACCTGTCGACCCAAAATAGCCACTGGCTCTACCTCATATTACATATCACCCTCGAGTTGAACCGTGCTAAAGTCCAAAACATGGGAAGGGTCACCAACATACTTCCGGAGCATCGAAACATGGAATACTGGATGAATACTCGATAAACTAGGAGCCATAGCAAGCCTATAGTCCACCTCCCCAACCCTCTGAAGGACCTCAAATGGTCCAATGAACCTGGGACTCAACTTTCCTCTCTTCCCGAATCTCATAACACACTTCATGGGTGACACCTTCAGCAACACCTTATCCCAATCATGAAAGACACATGTCAGACCTTCTGGTCCGCACTCTTCTGCCTAGACTGTGCCATGTGAAGCCTCTCCTGAATCAACTTTGTCTTACTCAAAGCATCCTGAACCAAGTATGTGCCCAATACCCTAGCCTCGCCCGGCTCAAACCAACCAACCGGAGATCTGCATCTCCTACCATATAAAGCCTCATACGGAGGCATCTAAATACTCGACTGATAGTTGTTATTATATGCAAACTCCGTTAGTGGCAGAAACTGATCCCATGAACCACCAAAGTCAATCACACAAGCACACAACATATCCTCCAAAATCTGAATGGTGCGCTCTTACTGCCCATTCTGAGGATGAAACGATGTGCTCAAATCAACCTGAGTACCCAACTCTCTCTGCACGGCTCTCCAAAACTGAGATGTGAACTGAGTGCCTCTGTCGGAAATGATAGAAACTGGAGCCCCATGCAATCTGACAATCTCCCTGATATAAGTCTCAGCTAACCTCTTTAAAGAATAAGTGGTACCAACAGGAATGAAGTGTGCGTACTTGGTCAGCCGGTCCACAATAACCCATATAGCGTCAAACCTCCTCGAAGTCCGTGGGAGTCCCACTACGAAGTCCATGGTGATCCGCTCCCACTTCCACTCCGGAATATCAAACCTCTGAAGCAATCCACCTGGTCTCTGGTGCTCATACTTGACCTGCTGACAGTTGAGACACCGAGCCACAAACTCCACAACATCCTTCTTCATTCTCCTCCACCAATAATGCTGCCTCAAATCCTGATACATCTTCGCGGCACCCGGATGGATGGAATACCGCGAACTATGAGCCTCTGCTAGAACCAAACCTCGAAGACTATCTACATTGGGCACGCAAATCCGGCCCTGCATCCTCATGACCCCATCATCACCAATAACCACATCCCTGGAATCACCGCGACGAACCCTGTCCTGAAGAACAAGCAAATGTGGATCATCATACTGGCATGCTCTAATCTGATCGTAAAGAGAAGACTTGGAGGCCACACAAGCCAATACCCATGGGGGCTCTGATAGATCCAATCTCACCAACTGACCGGCTAAGGCCTGAACATCAAGGGCTAATGGCCGCTCTGCTACTGGAAGGTAGGCTAGACTCCCCAAACTCTCTGCTCTGCGACTCAGGGCATCAGCCACNCTAATCCTTGAGGAGATCTAACCATCTCCTCTGATGCAAATTCAAGTCCTTCTGCCTCAGTAGATGCTCCAAAGTGCGATGATCAGTGAAAATCTCACACTGCACTCCATACAAACAATGCCGCCACATCTTCAAGGCATGAACAATGGCAGCTAACTCAAGATCGTGCACTTGATAATTTTTCTCATGCACCTTCAATTGTCTGGACGCGTAGGCAATCACCCTACCGTCCTGCATCAATACTGCTCCCAAGACTACTCTAGAAGCATCACAATAAACTGTGTAAGAACCCGAACCAGCAGGCAAAACTAGTACTGGAGCTGTAATCAATCCTGACTTGAGATTCTAAAAGTTCTCCTCAACTCATCAGACCATATGAATAGATCACCCTTCTGGGTCAATCTGGTCAAAGCTGAAGCAATCGAAGAGAATCCCTCCACAAAGCGACGGTAATAACTTGCCAAACCAAGGAAACTCCTAATCTCTGTAGCTGAGGACGGCCTGGGCCAACTCTGCACTGCCTCAATCTTCTTTGGATCAACCTGAATCCCCTCACTAGACACCACGTGCCCCAAGAAAGCTACCGAACTAAGCCAAAACTCACACTTGGAGAATTTCTCATAAAGATTCTCCTCCCTCAACCTCTGTAACACAACTCTCAAATGTTGAGCATGCTCTTCCAGGCTAGAGAATAAACCAGGATGTCATCAATGAACACAATGACGAAAGAATCAAGATAAGGCTGAAACACGTTGTTCATCAATTGCATAAACATAGCTGGGGCATTGGTCAACCCAAACGACATAAACAAAAACTCATAATGACCATATCTGGTCCTGAAAGCAGTCTTCGGAATATCAGAATCCAGAATCCTCAACTGATGATACCCGGATCTCAAATCAATCTTGGAAAACACTTTGGCTCCTTGAAGTTGTTCAAGCAAATCATCAATGTGGGGCAAGGGATACCGGTTCTTCATCGTAACCCTATTTAACTACTGATAGTCAATACACATACGCATGGACCCATCCTTCTTCTTTACAAACAACATCGGTGCACCCCAAGGTGACACACTAGGCCGAATGAACCCCTTATCCAGGAGCTCCTGAAGCTGCTCCTTCAATTCCTTTAGCTCTGATGGCGCCATACAATATGGTGGAGTAGAAATAGGCCGAGTGCCTGGCACCAGGTCAATACCAAAATCAATATCCCTGTCAGGTGGCATGCCTGGCAGATCTGCAGGAAACACATCTGAAAAGTCACGGACCACAGGAACTGAATCAATAGCGGGAGTCTCACCCCCGACATCCCTCACAAAGGCCAAATAAGATAAACACCCTTTCTCAACCATGCGCTGAGCCTTCAGGTAAGAAATCACCCTGCTAGGCATATACTCGGAAAAACCTCTCCACTCAACCCTCGGACACCCCGGCATAGCTAAGGCCACAATCTTAGCATGACAATCAAGAACAGCATGGCACGGAGATAACCAATCTATGCCTAATATCACGCCAAAATCGACCATGCTGAGTAACAGTAGGTCCACTCGGGTCTCCAAACACCCAATAGATATAATGCACGACCGATACATATGGTCCACAACAACAGTTTCGCCCACCAGTGTCGACAAATGAACAGAGGTGACTAGAGACTCGCGGGGCACACCCAGAAAATCGTCAAAATATGAAGAAACATAGGAATATGTAGAAACAGGGTCAAATAAAGCCAAGGCATCACGGCAACAAACTGAAACAATACTTGCGATCACGGCATCTGAGGCCATAGCATCTGGCCTGGCTGGAAATACATACATACGAGCCTGACCTCCCCCTGCTCGACCTCCCCCTCTAGGGCGGCCTTTGGTTGACTGACCACCACCCCTGGCTTCCTGGGCGCGTGGTGAAGTGACTGGAGCTGAAGTCGAGGGTTGTCCCCTCTGCTGAGAAGATCCACCGGAACGGCGGGGACACTGCCTCCACCCGTGCCCGAACTCTCCACACTCAAAACAACTCCCTGGAGCTGGAGACGGGGACTGATAGAAACCCCTAGCACCTGCACGGCCACTGGAAGACTCATGCATAGAAGAAACCTGAACTGGGGGTGCTCGAGCTGCACTCTGAGCTGGGAGGGCACCAAATGAAATGCGGCCTGTTTGAGAACCACGGGGACCCTGCCCCGAGGAGGCACCACTATATGCTGGATGGCCTGACCGAGGAGGCTTGAATGAACGGCCCCTACCCTACTAAAACTGCCCCCTGACGGGAGCACCACCGGAACTTCCCGAACCACGAGGCCTCTTGGCCTCCCTCTCTTCCTGCTCCTGGCGGCGAACAGACTCGATATCTCGAGTTATGTCAACAACCTGCTCGAATGAAGCACCCGATACTCTCTCCCGAGTCATAAGCAACCGAAGCTGATAAGAAAGACCATCCACAAACTTCCTCACCCTCTCCCTATCAGTAGGGAAAATCTCAAAAGCATACCTAGCCAACTCGGAGAACCTCATCTCGTACTGAGTAATTGATAACTCTCCCTGGCGCAGTTGCTCAAACTGCCTGCGCTTCTCCTCTCTGTGGGACTGAGGAACATACTTCTCCAAAAAGATCATGGAGAACTGCCGCCAGGTAAGAGGTGTTGAACCAACCGGTCTACGCCTCTCGAGCGACTCCCACTATGTAAAGGCAGCACCCGCAAACTGAAATGTAGCAAATGAGACCCCACTAGTCTCCAAAATACCCGCGGTACGCAGTATCCTCTGACACCTATCTAGAACTCCCTGGGCGTCCTCGCCCTCTGTACCATTGAAAGTCGGAGGCTAAAGTCTGCTGAATCATCTCCAACCTGCGCTGCTCGTCCTCAGGCATAGCAGGGACCACATAATCCTGGACCGGAGCAACTGGCTGAGCTGGGGCTACCCCCGGTGCCTGAATACCCTGTGCAACCTGCCCAGGTGCCCGAGCAGCTGGAGTCTGATTGCCTCCCCTGGCCTGATCTGCAGTGGCAGTAGAAGACATGGCGACTGCCTAATCCAAACTGGTGCATACTGTCAATATCTGAGACAGGGCATCCTGAAGACCCGAAACAACCATAGGCATTGTTGGTGCCTGAGCCTGTCCCGCTCGGACACCATCGGCGGGAAACTGATCGTGATCGATAGGGGGATCCTGAGGTACTACCCCGGATGCCGCGCAGGCTGGACCCTACCTCTACCATGGCCTCGACCGCGGCCTCGACCTCTTGCTGGTCTATCCGATTACTGGTCACTCTGATCGGTGCGACGTTTCCTCACCATCTGTGAGAGAATGAAACAACGTAAGTTCAGATTTCAAAAAAAATCAATAGATTAGCACGAAAGAGTTCCAGAAAGATAGAAATGTTTCCTAAGAGTTCGGCAGCCTCTCGAAGATATGTACAGAAGTCTCTGTACCGATCCGCAAGACTCTACTAAACCTGCTCATGACCGTTGATTCCTATGTAACCTAGGACTCTAATATCAAACTGTCATGACCCCAATTCCTAAACTGGTCGTGATGGCGCCTATCGTGGAACAAGGCTAGCCAATAACCACATGTTCACAATTTCTTTCGAAATCCCATTCCAAAATCCAAGCATTTCGTAAATATACAATGTTTACTAAATAAAGTAGGCCAATAAACAATGTCACCAACCCCAAAACCCGGAGCCAACAAGTCATAAGCATCTAGTGAAATAAGCCAAAATAAATTATTATGATACAAATCTCCGAATAAAGCTAAATACAACAGGAAGGTAAAGCAGAGATGCTGCGAACGTTGAACGGCTACCTCTATATCCCCACGATCAGGCTCCGCTGTGATATATATATATATATAAAAGTTAACGCTCGATATCTGCTCCTGAATATGCACACAGAGGTGCAGGGAGTAATGTGAGTACGTCAACTCAGTAGTAATGAAAATAAATCAAGTCTAAGCGGCAAGGAAACACATAAAATCAATGTCATCAAATCACAATATACGCAGCCTTACTTTCCAATGGTATAACCTAGATGTATGAAATCGTCATGCCTTAAAACCAACTTCAGAAAAATCCTTTGAAGAATGTATATTTTTCAACAACTTTAACCGAAAGGTTTAATGATAAAATGAAATGAATCATATAAAGTCCCCTTGGGCAAAACATATTTCATAAGCTCAGAATGAAAGTAGTAAAATCATAAGTAGCCCCTTGGGAAAAACATGAATCATAATCAGCCCCTCGGGCATACCTCACCATCACTTGTAATCAGTCCCTCATCACCTCACAGTCACTCAGCACCTCACAATCACTCATGCCTCCCAATCACTCGTCACTCGGCACTTCGCACTCGGCACTCGGTAGGTACCTGCGCTCACTGGGGGTGTGTACAGACTCCGACTTCGGAGGGGCTCCTTCAGCCCAAGCGCTAATAAACAAGCCAAATCATGGCATCAATCACTCTCAGGCTCTAGGCCTGTCTCATATCATAAATATCCTCACAACATTGGCCCTCGGCCTCACTCAGTCAGACACTCTCAACATGCCACTCGGGCCATAAATAAAACGGGGTTCTCGACCCAAATAGTATTTCATTTCAAGAAAATCGTAATATCATCAAGTAGGAGTGTCAACAACTTCACAAGAAAGACTGAGTGTAAAATCATATTTTCAAAGTAGAGAGAATATCAGCAAAATAGCCCCCAAGGGATTAAAACAGATCGGCACTAGGCCCCAAACATGGCTTACAGCCCGAATATTTCACAATTCTTTAGAACATAATTTAACACAAGGTTTTGAGTAAATATGCAACTCATTAGTTGCCGTGGAGAGGACCTAGTCCAATCCAAAAGTCAGTACGCGCCACATACCCGTCATCCGACATGTGCGCTTTTCAAAGATCAGTCCAGGGTTTCATACACACAGGATAAGATTTATAACCATTACTTACCTCTACCTGGCCACAACACTAGTCCGCAATGCTCTTGCCCCTCGAATTGGCTCCCGATTGCTCCGAATATAGCCAAAACGAGTTTAACATCATCAATATATAACCAAGGAACGCAACCCAATTGAAAATTATCAATTTATGCAAAAATCTCGAAATTCTGCCAAACCGGATCCTCGGGCCCACATCTCGGAATTCGATAATTTTTACATCAGTAGAAACCTCGTCCTCCCACGATTCTACTCATACAAAAATCGTCAAAATCGGATCAAAATTGCCTACCCAAAACCTCAAAATAATTTCCAATTCACCCCCTTCTTCCCAACCTTTTCCTACTCAAATCCTTAAATTTTCAAGCCTAATCCGAACAAAATAGCATAGGAATAATGTTAACAACTAAAGAACTTACCTTTGCTGAAGAATCTTGAGTTTCCCTCTCCAAATCGCCTTCAAAGTACTCCTCATGCATGCAAAATGGTGAAAAATAAGAGAATTTTCGCGGAGGGCCCTTTTATACTGCTCTGCCAGTCATTTTCGCTCCCACGGACCACTAGCCGCACCTGCGGCTTCGCAGGTACGATGCTCCTTCCGCACCTGCGATCTCCCCTGGGGTCTCCCAATTTCGCACCTGCGACATCCTTCCGCACCTGCGACATCGCAGGTGCGACAAATTCCTCGCACCTGAGGACCACTCCCCAGTCAGCCAAATCTCGCACCTGCGGAGCCCAGTCCACTCCTACGGAATGGCACCTGCGGCTCCCTTTCCGCAGGTGCGAAAACACCAGCAACAGCAACCTCCAGATTTACCAAAGTCACTCCAAACTTCCTGTTAACAACCCGAAACACACCCGAGGCCCTCGGGACCTCAACCAAACATACCAACACACCCCGTAGCATTATTCCAACTTAGTCGAGCCTTCGAAACACCAAAAACAACACGAAAATATCAAAATTACATCAAATTCAAGCCTATGAACTTTGAAACTTCCAAGTTTTCGCCAACTATGCCGAAAGCAACCAAAACACCTCTGATTGACCTGAAATTTTGCAGACATATCCAAAATGACATTACGAACCTGTTTTGACTTCTGGAATTCCATTCCGGCCTCGATAGCCTATTTTCCACTGCCGATCAAAAATCACCGAAAATCAACTTTCGCCAATTCAAGTCTAATTCTACACCGGACACTACAAAAATATTCTGAACACACTCCTAAGTCCCAAATCACCTAAAGAATCTATCCTAGCCATAAAATCCGCATTCCGAGGTCGTTTACCAATAATTCAACTCTCAGTTGACTTTCTCAACTATTAGGCTACTTTAAAATGCTAAATGCCTAAACTCTCACCATAATCACTCCGGACCCAAACCAACTGACCCAACAAAACAAAAACAGGCTAGCAATATATAACAAATGCAAAAATGGGGGAAACGGGGTAAAATCTCACGGAACGACCAGCGAGGTCGTTACACCCATTTTTTTATATTTTGAGCCCTAGACTTCGAGAGGAGGAGATTTTTAAGAGCAATTTCACTACTACGTTAGAGGTAAAGAATTTTCACTTGGATTTGGTTTTATTTATTAAGTTTCTATGAATTCATATATAAAAGATGAAATTTTGAGGGGAAATTTTTTATTTTTGTCTACACTTTAAGAGAGTGTATTTTAGGTATTTGAGTACCGGTTTGAACCCGGTGTCACGACCCAAAATTCGCCTTGTCGTGATAGCATCTAACTCAACCCGCTCGGTAAGCCAACTAACAACCAACACAATTCTAATAATAATGATAAGAGTCAAGAAATGAAATACCTGGATTTCATACAATAACCCAAGGATTGGTAGTGCAAGTCATGAGCTACTAAGACTTAGAATTACAAAGTTGGTACGAAATAAATACATCATATGTTCGGCATATACAGAAACAAATTTGCTAATCTAAGCTACCAAGAACAAGTAGCAGCTATATCAGTAAAACAAGTACATCTTCAATGCCAACTACTGCCATACACAACAGCATTAGCTCCAAGATCTGCACGCAAGGTGCAGAAGTGTAGTATGAGTAGAACTGACACCATTTACTCAATAAGTAACAAACCTAACCTCAGGTTGAAAGCAATGACAAGCTCGGAAAGTGGTCAGAGTCCAACATTAATAGTCAATAACAACTCATAATAATTTAGTGAAGACAGTAAAAGTAATAACTTAAAAAATATTATACACAACTCGTTCACTGTTACGGAAAAGTAGAGATTCTTTTCAAGTATAACAGTCAGAGTCCAAATCTTGCAATTGAAATCAATTAAATATGAGTTTATCAAAAGAACCGTGTGTTTCAACTCACGATATCAAATAAGACTTTTCGTTAACCAATTAGCATGAGGAAAGTACATCTCTATGCCTACATGTCAATATACATGTCAAGTCATCAAATGTCATATACCACCTAGCATGAGGAAAATACATCCCTATGCCTACATGTCAAGTCATCAAATTTCATATTACTGTCTAGCATGAGGAAAATACATCTCTATGCCTGCATGTCAAATATACATGTCATGTAAATAATTCCACAATGATTTCATCAACAACACTCACTCTCAGCATACTCAAGGTGCCTGGCTCAAATGCGCTACTTCATCACACACATAATCACTCAGCACTATACGGGTGCCTCGCATCAATGCCCCTCGCCAAAGCACGTGTATATATATCACTTTCTTCTTCCCACTACTGGCATGTCAAACTGCGGAGGAGCGGATCCTGCCCAAGAGCTAATCAAAAAGCCATTTTGGCCTATTATGTCATGCATTTGTCGCAGCGTGCAACCCAATCCAATATCAATATGTTGCGGCAAGCAACCCAATCCAACATCGATCCGTTGCGACATGTAGCCCGATCTAATAACTCACAACACGGCTCTATGGCCAACATCAGTCATCAATCTGCTCAAGTCTTAATGGCTCGCATCTCACATAATCATAATCAAATTATACAACAAGGAGTATCACAATGTGCCACAAATTCATCTCAAACTCGTACCAAATACAAGAACACCAATAACAAGTGAGAAAGTATATCAAAAGTGCACAGGGACAGAGATATAACATGCGGATATAACTATTGTGACTGAACAGTATGACTACGGCTAAGTTAAATAGCTCAACATCGCGACATAACCATATCATGTCCCAAACAATAAAGCAAATAGCCTAGACGTGATTTATTGAGTGAATAATAACTCACGTAGTCATACAAATGGGGAAAACCTGATATGAAATAAGCATGATAGAAAAACAAGGCACATAATAGCCGAAGAACTATCCGGATCATGAATACCTCGGTGCACGCACATACTCCCGTCATCTAGCGTGTGCGTCACCCCTAACACATCTCAAATATCCTAGTTCTCAGGGATAACTACCCTCAAATCCAAGTTTAGATATGTTACTTACCTCAAACAAGACAATTCAAATACCGAGCAAGCCTAACAATACTCTAGAAATGCCATCCCGCGCAAATCAACCTCCGAACGGCTCGAAACTTGCAAAAAGCAACACAAAAACCTAAAAATAATTCCATAGGAAACAAACCCAAGGGATAAAGGTTGAATCTTTAATCAAATACCTACAGTCAACCAGAACGTCAATAGGGCCTGCATCCTGGAATCTAACAAAACTCACAAATTCCGATAACTCATTCAAATAGGAGTCCAACCATACTAATTAAACTCAAATGTGACTCTGAATCGATGTTCAAAACCCAATTATTCACTTTAGAAAACTTTAGACAAAAATCCCTAATTTATCATTTAGAATCATCAATCAAATGCAAAAATCGAAGATAGAATCATGGAATATAATCAAAACCGAGTCAAAAATACTTAACCCTAATCCATGTGATGAAAATCCTCTCAAAAATAGCCCAACTCCAAGCTCCATAACCCAAAATGTAACAAAATGAGCTCAATGTCCAAAATAGAGTACTTAGTACTTATATGCACTGCCAAGTGGTACCCTACGCGATCGCAATTGCACCGTCACGATCGCGATGCAAAAAATCAAACTGCCACAAAATAACACTGCATGGTCATGGAATATACCTCATGAACACGATGTACAGCTGAGACCAACCGTCACGAATGCGGCGTGGCTCACGCAAACGCGAAAACAACTCCACCAGTTCCCAGCTTCCCTAGGCGAACGCCGAATCAATGGCCCGAACCCGGATAACAACCAACTCAAACCTTCGCAAACAGCGCTCAACCTGTCACATCCGATTAATAAAAACGCCCAGCTCCATGAATCACTATACGATTGCAACTTCATCTTCATGATCGTGAAGAACAACTGAAATATCATAAACCAGTGGAAACCATCAACATCCAACGTGGCCCAAAATGGTCTGAAATCCGTCTGAAGCTCACTCGAGCCCCTCGGGACCCCATCTGAACATTCTAAAAAGTCCCAAAATATAACACTCGAGGCCCCAAATCACACATAATAACATCAAAATCACGAATAGTACCTCAAATCAAACTTAATGAACTTTTGAACTTTCAACTTCCAAAACTCATACTGAACCACTTCAAATATACTTGGAATAACCTCAAATTTGCACACAAGTGCCAAAAACCTCTTACATGATCGTGAAGAACAAAATCTTCAGAAGACAAAAACCTCCTACGTAAACGCCCTCCCAATGCCGCGAACGCGGTGACTAACTTCCCAAACATACGTGATCGTTGCCAGACTCACATGATCGTGTAGAACAATGCGTAATACATCCCAGGTCTCCTCTTCCTTCTTCGCGAACGCGGCACCTCTCACGCGTTCGTGTAACACAACTTCCCAAAGGTTTGCGATCACAGACGTAATCTCACGAACACATTAAGACATTTTCCACCTGCCAGACATAACCTTACGCGATCGTGGTCCTCCTTTCACGATTGTGAAAGAGGAAACCAAAAGCACAGACTTCAGCAATCTAACAAAGTCCAAAATTGAGTCCGACCATGATCCGAATCACACCCCAAGCCCCCGGGATCCCATCCAAACATACCAATTGGTCCTAAAATAGGATACAAATTTAGTCGAAGCCTCAAATCACATCAAACAACACCAAAAACATGAATCACATCTCAATTCATGCCTATTAAAACTAATGGATTTCCAACTTCTACAATTGATGTCGAAACCAATCAAACCAACTCCGTTGACCTCAAATTTTTGCACACGTTATAAATGACACAACTAACTTATTTCGACTTCTGGAACTAAAATACGAGCTCAGTAACAATAAAGTCAACTCTTGGTCAAACTTCTCAATTTTCCAACTTTCATCAATTCAAGCCAAAATGACCTACGGACCTCCAAATCAAAATTCAGACACACTCCTAAGTTCAAAAATACCATACAAATCTATCGGAACTATCAAAAGTCCATTCCAGAATCATTTGTTCATAAGTCAACATTCGTTCAACTCTTTTAACTTAGGCTTCCAACCTTGGGACTAAATGTCCCAATTCATTCTGAAATATGACCGAAACCAAACCAACCACCGCGTCAAGTCACATAACTATAAATGAACATACATTAAGCAATAAATTGGAGAATAGGGCTACAATACTCAAAATGACTGGCTGAGTCATTACATTAACTTTCTTTACCACTTGTAGCATATGATAATCCTCAGCTTGAATCGGCCGCCCTTCTTTTACTATTTCCTGAAATACTGGATCTGAGCTCCAAATTTTATAATACTTGAAGGCCTTCCTTTCCCCCGTCTGCACTTTTCACATGTAAATTCTAGTTGGGTAGTGGTCACGTAACCCTTCAGGTAAAAATACATTCCCACAAGGAGGCTTTGAATCAATTCAGTCATTATTAACAAACACCCTATCTATATTTTAAAAGACCATTTTATTCTCATGTTTTCCATTCCATGCTTAATGACATCCAACACAGGGCATTTCACACAATTGACATTGTTTTACACATTCTCATAACTCTTAAAGAAAGAGTTATAGGATTACCACTAGTTATATTTACCATTTTCAACACAATATTGAAATCATTTATAACCATCCAAGAAAGTTCACATACCATACATACATGATATAGTTACCCCACAGTTCTTTCTTATCTTCTCTTGAATCATAGGCATATATAAATGTGACTACAAATGCTAGTTTCCAGGAATGAGCCTCAGTAGACAAGTGATAGTTCTGGCAGACCTTTGCCTAACATCCACACTATATAGATCAGGCATCCATGTAATCAAGATCCTTCCCTTTTAACGAAACTCATGATAAAAAAAATATATTGTCAACCTTTAAATATTTTATTTGCTATCTATTCTACTTTATTCTCCATAAATTTAATCTCCAGAAGACCAACCAAAACCTCACCATTTTTATTACAAAGGAGTTTAAATTTTTTTTTCTTATTGAGATAATTAAGGAATCTATCATTTCAACTAAGGATATTAGCTACTACCATAGGTCAGTATTGTAGTACCTCCTATTTTCCAACTATATTAGATTTCTAAAGCATACTCTATGATACTCCTTCCTTACCCAAAGCTTGGAAAGCATTTCCAACAATCACCACCTCTCTTTCAACTCTAGGAGATTGCATAGGTTTTTTGGGTTGAATCCAACCCTCTCCTGCTATGGTTTAGAGCTCCAAGTAGCTACACCATCACTTTTAAAAATCCCTAGTTACATGCATATACCTATATATGTATCATTGCCTTCCTTATTCTTCATTGACTATCCCTTGTTACCATTAATTTGAAGACCCTGAGCTTGTTCTCCAATTTGAGCAGCTTTTTCATCATTGATGTTCACCTTGAGACAAGTGATAGTTTCGGCAGACCTTTTCCTAACATCCACACTATATAGATCAGGCATCCATGTAATCAAGATCCTTCCATTGTAATGAAACTCATGATAAAAAATATACTGCCAACCTTCAAACATTTTATTTGCTATCTATTTTACTTTATTCTCCATAACTTTAATCTCCAGAAGACCAACCAAACCTCATCATTTTTATTTACAAAGGAGTTTAAATTCCTTTTTCTTATTGAGGTAATTAAGGCCTCTATCATTTCAATTAAGGATATTAGTTATGTCCAGAGGTCAGTATTGCAGTACCTCCCATTTTCCAACTATATTAGATTTCTAAAGCATACTCTATGATACTCCTTC
Organism: Nicotiana knightiana; assembly: GCA_005239525.1. Taxonomy (NCBI): domain Eukaryota; kingdom Viridiplantae; phylum Streptophyta; class Magnoliopsida; order Solanales; family Solanaceae; genus Nicotiana; species Nicotiana knightiana. Next base: position 64,581 of record ML403388.1, read on the forward strand.
CTTACCCAAAGCTTGGAAAGCATTTCCAACAATCACCACCTCTCTTTCAACTCTAGGAGATTGCCTAGGTTTTTTAGGTTGAATCCAACCCTCTCCTCCTATGGTTTAGAGCTCCAAGTAGCAACACCATCACTTTTAAAAATCCCTACTTACATACCTATACATGTATAAGTATCATTACCTTTCTTATTCTTCATTGACTATCCCTTGTTACCATTAATTTGAAGACCCTGAGCTTGTACTCCAATTTGAGCAGCTTTTTCATCATTGATGTTCACCTTGAGACAAGTGATAGTTTCGGCAGACCTTTTCCTAACATCCAAACTATATAGATCAGGCATCCATGTAATCAAGATACTTCCATTGTAATGAAACTCATGATAAAAAATATACTGCCAACCTTCAAACATTTTATTTGCTATCTATTTTACTTTATTCTCCATAACTTTAATCTCCAGAAGACCAACCAAACCTCATCATTTTTATTTACAAAGGAGTTTAAATTCCTTTTTCTTATTGAGGTAATTAAGGCCTCTATCATCTCAACTAAGGATATTAGTTATATCCAGAGGTCAGTATTGCAGTACCTCCCATTTTCTAACTATATTATATTTCTAAAGCATACTCTATGATACTCCTTCCTTACCCAAAGCTTGGAAAGCATTTCCAACAATCACCACCTCTCTTTCAACTCTAGGAGATTGCCTAGGTTTTTTAGGTTGAATCCAACCCTCTCCACCTATGGTTTAGAGCTCCAAGTAGAAACACCATCACTTTTAAAAATCCCTACTGACATACCTATACCTGTATAAGTATCATTACCTTTCTTATTCTTCATTGACTATCCCTTGTTACCATTAATTTGAAGACCCTGAGCTTGTTCTCCAATTTGAGCAGCTTTTTCATCATTGATGTTCACCTTGAGACAAGTGATAGTTTCGGCAGACCTTTGCGGAACATCCATACTATATAGATCAGGCATCCATGTAATCAAGATCCTTCCATTGTAATGAAGCTCATGATAAAAAATATATTGCCAACCTTCAAACATTTTATTTGCTATATATTCTACTTTATTCTCCATAACTTTAATTTCCAGAAGACCAACCAAACCTCATCATTTTTATTACAAAGTAGTTTAAATTTCTTTTTCTTATTGAGGTACTTAAGGCCTCTATCATTTCAACTAAGGATATTAGCTATTACCAGAGGTCAGTATTGCAGTACCTCCCATATTTCCAACTATATTAGATTTCTAAAGCATACTCTATTATACTCCTTCCTTACCCAAAGCTTGGAAAGAATTTCCAACAATCACCACCTCTCTTTCAACTCTAGGAGATTGCCTAGGTTTTTTGGGTTGAATCCAACCCTCTCCTCCTATGGTTTAGAGCTCCAAGTAGCAATACCATAACTTTTAAAAATCCCTAATTACATGCCTATACCTATATATGTATCATTACCTTCCTTATTTTACATTGATTATCCCTTGTTACCACTAATTTGAAGACCCTGAGCTTGTTCTCCAATTTGAGCAGCTTTTTCATCATTGATGTTCACCTTGATCTTTCTATAAATTTCCTTTATCTGACCACACTTATAGCAAGTACTACAAACAGATGGCTTCCAATCATACACCATTTTTTTAGTGATCATTATCCCCTTGTAAAATATACCTCTTCTAGCAATTTTGCTCCAATCTCGATTTTCACTAATAATCTAGCAAAGTTTAGCCCCACTTTCTTCTTTGTGTTCTTATCCACCGGTAATGATTTTTCTACCAAGCTTCCAGTCTTACTCAATTATTTTGCACTTTAATACTTAAAATCTAGCCTAGTAATGTAATCCATAACGGTACATATTATAACTCTTTGCCGAAGAATTTTATATGAGGTTTCATGTTATCAAAATGGTAAATACCACCTTGGATGACTTCATTCCACGCTTCTCAGTATCAAATCTGACATTAATTACCCCATTATAAAGCATATCAATCTTATTTATTCCCACTTTCTATCAAAGCCTTTGTATGAAGCCATTCAGAACTGAGAAAGGAGGATGTGCACCTAAAACATAGCAAATAACTTGTGTTTTCTAGTATTTGATCTCTGAGCTGATATTCCAATTTGATTTCCCCAATTTATTTATCCCCCTTTATTTTTTGACTCAGTACTAAAGTTTAAAGTTGGCATTTGATATTTTTGTGATGTCAAAATTATCCCATTAGAAGGCCTCCATTCATCCGCCTTACTCACCATGCTTTCATGTTGTTCAATCTCGTCTACCAAGGATTGTTTACTCCCACTAGTATTTGAATGAATTACATGCATCCATTCTCCTAAATTTATGCTTCGATGTGCTTAATTTTTCAATTAAATTACTAGGAACCTGCACCGGAGTAGACACCTCGAAGCTACTGCTTCCTGCATCGCTTGTCATCTAGTGCCTCCACCCCGCATAGTAGTCTTCGACACATTCTTCTGAAATAAAATCACTATCAGACCTGATGTTTTTGCTTTCCTACCCATGGATGGCTCACATTATTCTAACATGCACCAAGAGAGAAAACCATCGAGCCATTGTGATGACATGAGCATACTTTTAAAATCTACTTATTTTAAACAAAAAAAAATTTTGTCAAAAGTACTCTTGAAAGTAAGTACTTTTGTATAGTAGCAGTTGTGTTTGGCTAATTAATTTGAAAAATACTTTTACCAGTATTAGGCAGAAATTTATGTTTGACTAAGGATCCAAAAGTATGATGTGAAAAAAATACGTACTTATTTTTGTCTAAATATTTGGCCAAACACCTAAATTCTCTTAAATAAACATTGTTTTTAAAAAAAGCACTTGCTATTGTTGATAGTATTTGTATATATCATAGATTCTGAATGCAAATTAGTTAATCTTTCCTAGATGGTAGTATATGAAATACAATTTTCGGATGTTATGAATGGTGGTTCCCAATTTCTCACGGTTAGAAAATTATTTTCTACGAACCAAGGTCCTGCATGGAATGCTTTAAAAAAATCAAGTTTTTAAGATTTTAATGAGGTATAAATTATAGCTCAAATCATGAATAAGTGAAAAACTTATAGAAGGTCACCATAAGAAAATGATTATCTCTGTTATATTATTAATTCGCAGTCATAGCAGAGATTAAGACACAATCATATAGATATAAATCATAATCTTGAGTTAGAGTCTAAGGAAGCGTACTGTTCAACTCCATGGATTCAGCAGCGACAGTAAACGGCGATTAAACTTGAGACCAACTTCTACAATACACTAGCTATGCTCTCTCACAGTTCAGAAAACTTGACTGATGGGACGTCTATCGTTATCACGTATTCAAGAGACAGAATATGCTAGAGTTTTATAATAGTTAGGGAAAGGGGGTTGTCCTCTATTTATAAAGAGTGTCTACCCATCACAGGCCAATACTTATTGGGCGTCACTTATCCACACACAATATTTAATATTAGGCCTTTTATTTATCCACCACTTGGGCCACGTCACTATCTTTTCAGGCTATAACCAATTAACGTAAGTCCAAATTCCAACATTCTCCTACTTGGACGTCAGCGTTAATTGAGGACAAGAAAATAATTTTAAAACTTTTTTGTTTTAAGAAAATCATTTTGAAAAATATTTTAGACTCTACAGTGGCCATACTACTCACATAGACAAGGATAGAATGACCCATGAAATAATCCATTCAGTCTCAATAGAGAAGACTAACAATGAATCGTAGCGGGCATCACACCATTTTAAGGTAATAATTCTATCTAAGACCACATATTCTAGAATTTTCATCAACATAGATCAAACATGAGTGCTAAGCATAATATATTTCTAACCAAGGTGAACAGAGCCACAACTCTTAGAAAGAAATAATCCTCCTAGTGATATAATAACCATATCACCTTAGAAGGTTTCCCTTGTGCCTTTGTCACGACCCAAATTTCCCTCAGTTGGGTATCGTAATGGCACCTAGTCTTAGGGACTAGGTAAGCCTAACATTTACACTGAAGAACAACAATAATAAAGGAATTTTAAAAATTTTGAAATAGAATTCTTGGCAGAGTTTACAATTTTCCAAAACCCGGTAAATACAAGTCATAAGCTCTACAAAATCTTTCTATCAAATCTAAGTACAACTGTCTAGGAATAAGTAAGTACAGTTGAATAGAAATAAAACAAGAAGGTGAATCTGAAGCCTGCGAACGCAGCAGCAGGTTACCTTGAGTCTCCTCAGCAACGATCTGCGCAACTACCAACAACAATAACCTGAAGCTGCATACAAAAATGTGCAGAAGAGTAGTATGATCACACCACAGCGGTGCCCAGTAAGTATCAAGACTAACCTCGGTGAAGTAGTGATGAGGACTAGTCAAGACACCACCAGTATAATAAGTGAAAAGGCATAGATGTATAAACGACCAATACAAAATATTCATCTAAAGATTTCTCAATGTAATTAACGATACGATCGAATAATACGGAAGAAAATTCAATAATCACGATCAACGGACAGCATAATAGAAATACACAAAGAGAATGGAAAGAATGCAATCCAAATGGCAAGAGTTACAACCCAATAAAAACACTAGCAACTCAACACTGCATCAATTTATTCACGTCAGGCCTTCACCAATAACTCAATAAAACTGATCAAACCTTTGAGTGACAACCTTTAAATCGTGAGTTCATTTTGAAAACTTTAAAGATATAATCATTTCGGAATAGAGAAATTTCCTCTTTCAAACATACTTTCTCTGAATGTATATTTATATATTTTTATAAAGAGAAACCTTACAACATAGTCTCTTCAAATACGGGATATTCAAATACACTTTCCCAAATACTGCTCTTTCAAGTATCATCAAAATATGTGATATTCAAAATATATTTTTCCAAGTACTGCTCTTTCAAATATCATCAAAACACGTGATGTTCAAAATATATTTTCCCAAGTACTGCTCTTTCAAATATCATCATTCTGCAAGACAAATATCTTTCAAATATACTTTCGCAAAGAAGTCCTTTAGACATAACTTTTCCTGAAGATAATTGCTTTTCAGCTATACTTTTCAATATATATATTTATATTTTTTTCGATTTAAATCTCCTCAATCATAACACTACCGGAACTCAGTTCGCCACTCAGAATTTGTCATGCAATGAAGTACAGGGGGAAAGCTCTCGGATCTCTGTCTGTAGTCCCAATTTAAATATGTGATGCAGTACAGGAGGAAAGCTCTTGGATCCCTATCCGTAGTCCCAGTTTAAATATGTGATGCAGTACAGGGGGAAAGCTCCCAGATCTCTGTCCGTGGTCCCAATTTAAATATGTGATGCAGTACAGGGAGAAAGCTCCCAGATCTCTGTCTGTAGTCCCAATTTAAATATGCAATGCAGTACAACGGGAAAGCTCCCGGATCTCTGCCTATAGTCCCAATTTAAATATGCAATACAGCCACTAAGAAAAATAATCAGAATGCGACAGAACCAATATATATTGCCACAACTGGCGCGAAAGCAAACAAGGCCGAATACAAGGTGCCATGAGCAAATCAATACAAAGGCTTAAATCAAAAAAGTGGTAACAACTCGCTCATAAGAAGTAGCCACTGAGAATAATGCCAAACACAAAGAGAGAACAGCATAACGAGGGGAAGACAAGACCAATATAGCAACTATTCTATACATTCAAGTTCGCAACCAAGAAAACAAATCATCCCGGCAAGGGAATCAGCTATAACCAATCTCACTTAGACAATTAGCTTCACCGAATAAACTCAGTTTGAACAATGCTCAGTAANTAAGAAACAAGGAATGCTAGGCAAGTACTTCTAACTTGAACAGGAGGAGATGAGATTAGAAATCAGGAATTCAGATATAACAAGTTCAATTCATATACGGGGAACATAAGGACCCAAAAAAAATCCCTAAAGACAATCTATTTGCAAATACGTTCAAGTACACACTCGTCACCTCGCGTACGCGGACTACAATCAACATAGAAGACTCAATCCTANCTCAGTAAATAGGCAGCATATGAAGGAAGACATGGCATAACGGTAGAAAAAACAAAGTCTTCATTTAAGCCAATTAAGATCATATAAGAAACCAAGAATGCTAGGCATGTACTTCTAACTTGAACAGGAGGAGATGAGATTAGAAATCAGGAATTCAGATATAACAAGTTCAATTCATATACGGGGAACATAAGGACCCAAAAATCCCTAAAGGGAAATCTATTTGCAAATAAGTTCGAGTACACACTCNCCCCACACAAGGTTAGGTAAGATACTTACCTTGACTGCGCTAATCAACTCAATACCCCGCTCTTGCCACTAGTACCCAACTCTGGGTGGCCCAAATCTAGACAATTCAATTTCATAGAGTAAATATCATCACAAAGAAACAAAACAATTAATAAGTCCGAAGCTAATACGCAAAATTAGGAAATTCGCCCAAGAAGTTCTCCGGGCCCACGTCTCGGAATCGGGTTAAAGTTATATTTTCCGGACACCCATTCACTCACGAGTCTAATCATATGAAAATCTCTCAAATCGGAGGTCAAAAACCCAATCAAAACTCAATAATTTTGTCTATGAAGTTTATCCCATTTTCTACCCAAAAGTTTCGAATTTAAAGGTTGGATTTAAGATTGGAATCATGGAAATTGGTCTATAATGAATAGAAATAACTCACCCAAGTTACCCAGGTGCAAAAGCCTCCAAAAATCACCTCTCCCGAACTCTCCAATTCAAAAATGATGAAAATAACATAAACCCTCGGGTTTGAAATAATTGCCCAGAAATTCCGCAACCCCGCCCCTGGGACCGAACCTGCGGTCCCGCACCTGCGGAAAAACCATCGCAGGTACAAAAACCCTTTGAAAACCTGGGGTCGCACTTGCGGTCAAATGGCTGCACCTAAGTCCGTAGCTATGAGCTCCTCGTTGCACCTGCGGAAGGTCCATCGCGGGTGCGAGACACTAGAACCAGATTCAGCTGTTTTTGAAGTGCTATTAACACCCGATGAGCATCCTAAACGTACCCGAGGCCCCCCGAGACCCCGTCAAACCACACACACAAGTCATATAACCTAACACGGGCTCTCTCGAGGTTTCAAACCACATAAAACAACACTAACACGATGAATTAAACTAAAAATCCATGAAAAATCTTCAAACTTCTATAAACATTAAGTTTTGCATTTAAGGTCTGAATCACGTCAAATTAAGTCCGTTTCTTACCAAATTTCACAGATAATACATATAAATCCTATCAAACTTGTACTGGGCTTCGAATCATAATACGGGCCCGATATCACAGGTTTCACCTCAAATTTCATTTTCAAAAACCTTTATATTTTTCAGAAAATAATTTTCTTTAAAAATTCATTTCTCGGACTTGGGACCTCGGAATTCGATTCCAGGCATACGCCCAAGTCCCATATTTTCCTACGGACCCTCCGGAACCATCAAATCACGGGTCCGGGTCTTTTTACCAAAAACGTTGACTGAAGTCAACTTTATTCAAATTTCTAATACAAAATTATCATTTTTATAAGTTTTTCACATAAAGGCTTCCTAACTACATGCCCGGGCTGCGCATGCAAATCGAGGTGAGATAAAAGGAGGTTTTCATGACCTCGAAACACAGAATTAGATAGAATATACGGTATGACCTTTTGGGTCATTACAATCTCCCCCTCTTAAACAAACGTTCGTCCTCGAACATGCTAAGATTCACTTTGAACTCATCAAATCACTGATTGCGCATTTCCAACACACACCCGCGGGTGATCCCAGGTCATCCCAACCTACATAAGCCTGATGACACCATCACAACTGCCATATAGCCTTCTCATCATCATCAATAAGCCTCATATCTAAATTCCTCACCTTCTACTCATTTCCAAAAGACCCGATTCTAAATCCATGTTCGGCATTAGCCTCAACCAGCTGCATCAACTCAGGTCTATGCCCATAAGGCACGGCCACACAACATAGCACATCACACATAGGCTCAATAGCACTTTTGATCACCGTAACTGCCCGAGATCAACTCAACATTGGCAATTTGTCCCACATATGGAAGAACTCTCTGTTTCCAAATCCCATAATACCGATAATGATGAAATAAACACGAAGACCTCATCAGTAGACACCCGAATCACCGAGTCACAGCTAACACCACTGGGCACACATCCCGCAAACTGAACTAAAGAAGCACATAAAGAAATGGCTGAGTAGGAAAGATAGAAGCATATATAAAGGTACTATCAAACCAGCCCATAGGCATAACTCTCTATCAATACTGACTTACCAAAAGCAATATAACAAGAGAGAAAGAAAAGCATATGAACAAATCACAAGGATACCATCCTGATAAAAATTCCACCGCGGTACTCAGCCCGGTCCAAACATATCAATTCACAAAGAATCACTCGCACTCAACTCTACAACACATGTCGAATATATATCATACCAATAGAGATATCCCGCTAATTCGTCTTGGCTAACAAATTCATAGCGCTCACTTACTCACATCTCAATAGAGTATCAAATCACAGCTCGAAAACAAAATACTCAGGAGAATCACATAAAGATTACCACAAAGGACGACATGGACTCACTTCCAGCTTCACCACTAGCAATGATCAAATAAACAATGATAGACACTGCTACTACTCATAGAATCTTCTAACAGGAGCAAGCACAAAAATAGAGTGTAATACATGAAACTCACTCATAAATGAGACAACAAATAATGGGAACTCGTCTTGACCAACAGGACTATAGTGAAATACAATGGTACCCCACTTTAGCACATCAAGCCATACATGGGTGATGATATCTGATGTGGCGGCCTCTAGCCTACTATATGCAACACATCAATGGGTCGGGCCTCCCCCTCTTAGGCGCCTTCTATCTACCTGAACACCCTGCTATAACTTTCCCACCTGAATCCTGGAACAACCTCTTACCCTGTGGATAACATCTCCACACTGAAAATAATCTCTCTGCCGATGTGGCTGTGGAAGACACACGATACAGATCCTCTGAGACCCATGAGTATCTGAAACGCTCCCATGCGAAGCTGGTAATGCAACTGATCTGGTTGACCCAAGATTCTCTACCGTACCTGAGTCCCTCAATGAATCTACGGACTCGCCTCCTAACTGAAGCAACCAAGTGAGGTGTATATCTAGCCAACCCACTGAATCTGACGGCGTACTCCAATGGTGACATAGCGCCCTGACGCAACTGCTCAAACTCCGTGCGTTGTACATCCTGATGGAACTGAGGTGCAATCTCCCTCAAAACATCTCGAAAAACTGAATCCATGCTAGTAAAGCTAACTCGGCCAGGCTACCCCAACTCATATGCCGCCACCACTGATCAATCCACTACTCTAGACCTGAGACATGACAAAAGCAATCACGCTCGTCTCCACAATACCTGAAGTACGAAGAATATGGTGACATTCTCCAGAAAACCCTGGGCATTACCCGTCGCCAATCCACTAAAAGATAGAAAGGTAGTACTTCCAGTACCTCTAAATCCCAAGGTGCTCTACCTCTGATGTTGTTGTCCTAACCACGGGCTGAACTGAAACCACATGTCGTGCTGCCATGACAACTGGAACTTGACCAATATGATCTCACTGCTCTGGAGTGTAGAGTGGGAGCCTGAACTCCTCCCCTGATCTATGAAGAAACAGGTGCACTAGAATCAACCCTGCCTCAACCGATGTACCAATTATGCTCAAAACTGCGCTCCGGTCCTCTATAGTCCGGGGTAGCAACAGGCACCCCCAGTACCTGTCCCCTAACTAGGACTACTGGCGACTCCTCAACGGCTGCTCTGGTAGGCATCTTAACTGCGGCATGTGCTCCTCGTTGGCCTCTGTCTCTGAACCTTGTGACATTTGCTTCGGGGTAACATCATCCGGAACCACCGCTCGTGTCCTCACCATCGGTGAGAGAATGGAACGATAATTTCAAACTTTAAGATCAATGAACTTGCACGATAGGAATGAAGGAAGTGAAATTGTCCTGATAGTTTCGTAGCCTCTCGAAGATAGGTACAGACGTCTCCGTATCGATCCGCATGACTCTACGAAACCCGCTTATGACTCGTAGCACCTATGAACATAGAGCTCTGATATAAACTTGTCACGACCCAAATTTCCCTCTGTTGGGTATTGTGATGGCACCTAGTCTTAGGGACTAGGTCAGCCTAACATTTACACTGAACAACAACAATAATAAAGGAATTTTAAAAATTTTGAAATAGAATTCTTGATAGAGTTTACGATTTCTCAAAACCCGGTAAATACAAGTCATAAGCTCTACGAAATCTTTCTATCAAATCTAAGTACAACTGTCTAGGAATAAGTAAGTACAATTGAATAGAAATAAAACAAGAAGGTAACTCCGAATCCTGCGAATGCAGCAGCAGGTTACCTTAAGTCTCCTCAGCAACGATCTGCGCAGCTACCAACAACAATAACCTGAAGCTGCACACAAAAATGTGCAGAAGTGTAGTATGAGCACACCACAGCGTTGCCCAGTAAGTATCAAGACTAAGCTCGGTGACGTAGGGACGATGACTAGTCAAGACATCGCCGGTCTAATAAGTGAAAAGGCATAGATGTATAAACGACCGAAACAAAATATTTATCTAAATATTTCTCAATGTAATTAACGATACGATCGAATAATACGGAAGAAAATTCAATAATCACGATCAACGGACAGCATAATAGAAATACACAAAGAGAATGGAAAGAATGCAATCCAAATGGCGGGAATTACAACCCAATAAAAACACTAGCAACTCAACAGTGCATCAGTTTATTCACGTTAGGCCTTAGCCAATAACTCAATAAAACTGGTCAAACCTTCGAGTGAAAACCTTTAAATCATGAGTTCATTTTGAAAACTTTAAATATATAATCATTTCGGTATAGAGAAATTTCTTCTTTGAAACATACTTTCTCTGAATGTATATTTAAATATTTTTATAAAGAGAAACCTTACAGTATAGTCTCTTCAAATACGGGGTATTCAAATAAACTTTCCCAAATACTGCTCTTTCAAGTATCATCAAAATACGTGATGTTCAAAATATATTTTCTCAAGTACTGCTCTTTCAAATATCATCAAAACACGTGATGTTCGAAATATATTTTCCCAAGTACTGCTCTTTCAAATATCATCAAAATACGTGATGTTCAAAATATATTTTCCCAAGTACTGCTCTTTCAAATATCATCAAAACACGTGATGTTCAAAATTTATTTTCCCAAGTACTGATATTTCAAATATCATCACTCTACAAGACAAATGTTTTTCAAATATACTTTCGAAAAGAAGTCCTTTAGATATAACTTTTCTTGGAGATAATAGCTTTTCAACTATACTTTTCAATATATATATTTATATTTTTTCGATTTAAATCTCCTCAATCATAACATTACCGTAACTCAGTCCGCCACTCAGAATTTGTCATGAAATGCAGTACAGGGGGAAAGCTCTCGGATCTTTGTCCGTAGTCCCAATTTAAATATGTGATGCAGCAGTACAGGGGGAAATCTCTCGGATCCCTATCCGTAGTCCCAATTTCAATATGTGATGCAGTACAGGGGGAAAGCTCCTGGATCTCTGTCCGTAGTCCCAATTTAAATATACAATGCAGTACAAGGGGAAAGCTCTCGGATCTCTGCCCGTAGTCCCAATTTAAATATGCAATGCAGCCACTGAGAAAAACAACCAGAATGCGACCGAACCAATATATATTGCCACAACCGGCGCGAAAGCAAACAAGGCCAAATACAAGGTGCGATGAGCAAATCAATACAAAGACTTAAATCACAAAAGTGGTAACAACTCTCTCATAAGAAGTATCCACTGAGAGGAATGCCAAACACAAAGAGAGAACAGCATAATGAGGGGAGACAATACCAATATAGCAATTATTCTATTCATTCAAGTTCGCAACCAAGAAAACAAATCATCCTGGCAAAGGAATCAGCTATAACCAATCTCACTTAGACAATCAGCTTCACCGAATAAACTCAGTTTGAACAAAGCTCAGTAAATAGGCAGCATATGAAGGAAGACATGGAATAACGGTAGGAAAAATAAGGTCTTCATTTCAGCCAATTAAGATCATATAAGAAACAAGGAATTCTAGGCATGTACTTCTAAATTGAACATGAGGAGATGAGATTAGAACTCAGGAATTCAGATATAAAAAGTTCAATTCATATACGGGGAACATAAGGACCCAAAAAAAATCCCTAAAGATAATCTATTTGCAAATAAGTTCGAGTACACACTCTTCACCTCGCGTATGCGGACTACAATCAACATAGAAGACTCAATTCTAAGGGGTAGTTTCCCCCACACAAGGTTAGGCAAGATACTTACCTTGACTGCGCTAATCAACTCAATACCCCGCTCTTGCCACGAGTACTCAACTCCGGGTGGCCCAAATATAAACAATTTGATTGCATAGAGTAAATATCATCACAAGGAAACAAAATAATTAATAAGTCCGAAGCTAATACGCGAAATTAGGAAATTCGCCCAAAAGGTTCTCCGGGCCCACGTCTCGGAATCGGGTAAAAATTATATTTTCCGGACACCCATTCACTCACGAGTCTAATCATATGAAAATCTCTCAAATCGGAGGTCAAAAAATCCAATCAAAACTCAATAATTTGGTCTATGAAGTTTATCCCATTTTCTACCAAAAATTTTCGAATTTAAAGGTTGGATTTAAGATTGGAATCATGGAAATTAGTCTATAATGAATAGAAATCACTCACCCAAGTTACCCGGGTGCAAAAGCCTCCAAAAATCTCCTCTCCCGAGCTCTCCGATTCGAAAATGGTGAAAATAACATAAACTCTCGGATTTGATATAAATTCCCAGAAATTCCGCACCTGCGCCCCTGGGACCGCACCTGCGGATAAACCATCGCAGGTGCGAAAACCCACTAAAATCCTGGGGTGGCACCTGCGGCCAAATGGCCGCACCCACGGCTCCACACCTGCGAAAAACACACCACACCTGCGAGGATTGGGGGATTGGGCTAAGTCCGCACCTGCGAGCTCCTCGTCGCACCTGCGGAAGGTCCATAGCAGGTGCGAGACACCAGAACCAACAATGGTTCAGTTGTTTCCCAACTGCTATTAACACCCGATGAGCATCCTAAACGTACCCGAGGCCCCCCAGGACCCCGTCCAACCACACATACAAGTCATATAACCTAACACGGACTCGCTCGAGGTTTCAAACCACATAAACCAACACTAACACGATGAATTAAACTAAAAATCCATGAAAATTCTTCAAACTTCTATAAATATTAAGTTTTGTATTTAAGGTCCGAATCACGTCAAATTAAGTCCATTTCTTACCAAATTTCACAGATAACACATATAAATCATATTGAACCTGTACCGGACTTCGAAATCATAATACGGGCCCGATATCACAGGTTTCACCTCAAATTTCATTTTCAAAAACCTTTATATTTTTCAGAAAATAATTTTCTTTAAAATTTCATTTCTCGGACTTGGGACCTCGGAATTCGATTCCGGGCATACGCCCAAGTCCCATATTTTCCTACGGACCCTCCGGAACCGTCAAATCACGGGTCCGGATCCGTTTACCAAAAACATTGATTGAAGTCAACTTTATTCAAATTTCTAATACAAAATTATTATTTTTATCAGTTTTTCATATAAAGGCTTCCCGGCTACAGAATTAGATAGAATATACAGGATGACCTTTTGGGTCATCATAGCCTTACCCGGGAATCAAGGCAACATGTAGCAAAACTCAAACATATCATGAGTTTATGCAATATCCAATTGAAAAAAAATAAAGAAATTATAATGTTAGTCAACAAGCATAACAAACACAAAATAACACAAGCTTGCATAAAAATAGAATTTATTAAAAGGAAATATCTCAGTCAGCAACTACAAAATAACTCCCACTGACTAAAGCGCATCAAAAGATTCTAAAATACCCATGTTTTTAGCATGTTCATAAAACACTACAGGCCTAAAACCTTTAGTCAAAGGATTAGCAAACATAGATTTTGTTCTAATATGCGCAATACATATATCACATTCTTTTACCATGTCTCTAACCTTAAGAAACTTAAGGCTAACATGTTTGGAGCCTCTTGTTCTCTTGTTATTCTTAGAGAAGAACATAATTGCACTGTTGTCACAAAAAATAGTCACCGACTTATATATAAAATCCAAAATTTGCAATTTAGTAAGAAAATTGTTCATCCAAACAGTATGTGAAGCTGTCTCAAAACAAGCAATAAACACAGCTTCCATTGTAGATATAGCAGTGATGTTTTGTTTCTCACTTTTCCAAGAAATAGCACCTCCAGCCAACATAAAAATATACTCAAAAGTTGATTTCATAGAGTCTTGACAAGTTGTAAAATCAGAATCTGGTTATACCAGTAGGTCTAGATTATCAACTATTTTGTACACAAGCATGAAATTTTTGGTGCGTTGTAGATATCTCATCTCTTTCTTTACAGCCACCCAATGTGCCCACCTAGGATTAAAAGAAAATTATTCCAACATATTAACAGAAAATGATATACCAGACCTTGTACAAACTTGTATGTACATCAAACAGTTAACAACACTTGCATATGGCACATCTCTCAAAGTTCTCTTTTCAACATCTTTTTTCGGACATTGATCCTTGCTAAGTTTGTCTCCTTTTACAACAGGTGCAATACTAGGTCTACAATCTTGCATATTGAATATTTTAAGAACAATCTCAATGTAGGAACAATGTGATAAACCCAATAAAACACGTGACCTATATATTTTAATTTCTACCCCAAGAACAAAGAGGCTTCACCAAGATATTTTATATCAAAAGACCTAGACAAAAATTGTTTGGTCTCATTCATCAAGCCCAGATCATTTGTGGAAAGCAAAATTTCATCAATATAGAGAACCATAGCAATGAAATTATCATTAACTATTTTGAGATAAACACATTCATCAAGCTTATTTTTCAATAATTTAAATTTTGTAATAATTTCATCGAATTTTAAGTACCACTGCCTGGAGGCTTGTTTATCCCATATATGAATTTCTTAAGCTTGCACACTACATGTTCTTTACCAGCTTCTTTAAACCCTTCAGGTTGAACCATGTAAACTTCTTCAAGCAGAGCCCATTCAGGAAAGTAGTCTTAACATCCATCTAGTGTAACTCTAAATCAAAATGAGCCACAAGAGCCATCACAACTCTAAATTCACCTCAGATGAAATAGGAGGAAATATTTCTTTATAATCAATACCTTCTTTATGAGTGTAACCCTTAGCAACAAACCTTGTTTTATAACGGTTTATGATTCCGTTGGAGTCTCTTTTAGTTTTAAACACCCATTTGCAACCAATAGACCTAAAACCTACTGGCAATTCAACTAACTCCCACACTCTATTGTGTTTCATGGAGCACATTTCATCTTTCATTACCTCACGCCATTTATAACAAATGGAGAGGAAATAGCTTGAGCATATGATAAAGGATCAGTCAACTCTCCAGTATCACTTAGATTTTCAGTCACATACACAATAAAATCATCAGAGATGGTAGACCTTCTTTCTCTTTGTGACATGCGGAGTGGTTCATTATGTACATTTTGCTCAAGAAATGTTGCATTAATAGACTCAATGATTCTAGTGGCACGCCCAGGACAGAAAAACCTAAAACCTTTAGAGTGATCAGGATAGCCTATAAAGAAATAACTGGTAGTTTGAGGATTAGTTTGCTTTTATGTGGGTGAATAAATACGAACTTCAGCTGAACATCCCCAAATGTGAAAATGATTCAAGCTAGGTTTTCGAGTTGTCCATAGTTCAAAGGGAGTTTTCAAGACAGATTTTGTAGGAACTCTATTCAGGATATAATTAGTTGTTTTTAATGCTTCACCCCAAAGAGACTCAAGTATCCTATTCCTTAACATCATGCTTCTCACCATTTCCATAAGAGTACGATTCCATCTTTTAGCCACACCATTATGCTCATGAGTACCTGGGATGGTATATTGTGCTACTATCCCATATTCTTGCAAAAATAAAGAAAAATACCCCATACATTGACCAGACTCATCATATTTTTCATAGTACTCACCACCACAGTTAGATTTCACTATCTTAATGGACTCCCCAAGCTGTTTTTCAACTTCAGTCTTGTAAATTTTAACTTATCAAGTGCTTCAGATTTTTTTAAAAAAATATATGTAATAGTATCTTGAAAATTCATCAATAAAAGTAATAAAATACTTATGATTGGTTAAAGTATATACATAAGGTCCACTAATATCAGTATGAATAATTTCTAAGAATTCAGAGCTCCTAGTGGAACCCTTTCTCTTAACCTTGGTCATTTTACCCTTAACACAATCCACACAAGTTTCAAAATCTTTTGGATGAAGAATAAGTAAAATATTTTCCTTCACCAATCGTTCAATTCTTTCTTTAGAAATATGACCAAGAAGCCTATGCCATAACAAGTAAGACATTTTACTCATAGCAGATCTTTTGTGGGAAATATATTTAACATGCATTGCAGAAAAAAATTCATTCAACACATTCAAGTGATATAGACCATAAGTTAAAAAGGCACAACATGTGAATCATAGAAAAATTTAATGATACCATTATTTTATTGAAATGAATAACCAGCTTTGTCCAAAAGTGAAACTGAAACTAATTTTCGTCTCATAGACGGTACAAAAACAATATTTTCTAAACGAATACTAGAATTATTTTTAAAAGGTAAAATAAATGTCCCTATAAACTATATGCACACAACAACACTGCTTCATCCTCTTTTGGCTTCAGTCTGGTTACTAGATCCTACAAGTCATTGGTTACATGACAGTTGCACCATGATGCGTGGCCAGAATTCATGATTTTAAGCATTATATACCTTGCATTTTATGTGCTTTAATGATAAAAATACACGTCGTATGTGCCTAATGGAGTTTATTTAATGTGTAGGTGAGTTGGAAATGGAAGCCGAGCTAAATGAGAGCATAAACGTCGGAAATTACGTGCAAGAGTCGAAAAAGAGCGATCCGGAACAAGCCTGGCGTTAGCCAAGCGTTACATCCCAAACGCTAGGGGGTGCCTGGCGTTAGCCAGGCGTTACACCCCAAACGCCAGGGTGCCTGT
>ML403395.1:0-17428 GCA_005239525.1 Nicotiana knightiana
AAAAAAAGCCTTTTTGGAGAGAGGGGGTGGGCTAGGGTTAGGTGGGTGGGTGTGGGGGTGTTGGATGGGGAAGGTTGAGAAGGAGTTTTGAAAAATATTTTCTCTTCTCTTGATAAGGAAAGTATTTTCCTTCAATTAGTTCATAAGGAAAATGTTTTTCAAAACATGAAAAATTTGAAAAATATTTTCCTTCATACCAAATACACCCTAGGTTTTTTCTTTATCTTAGGAGAAAAATTCATCAGACTAAAATTTCTTATTCTAGGAGAAAATTCATCAGACTAGGTCTTTTTATCTTAGGAGAAAGATTCATCAGACTAAGATTTCTCGTTGGGAGAAAAATCCATCAGACTAGGATGTATTACCCTATGAGAAAAGATGTGAAGAGCAATGGCAAGATTTTATGCACACTAGCAAGATAAATAAAGGAAAAGATTTGAAAAGCTTCCCTTTGTCGGCTCTTCTCTTCTCTTCTTTTTCTCTCTTCTTTTTCTTTTTCTTTTTTTTTGAACCACTTTCCTTGCACTGCTTTATTCCTGTTTCAAAGAAGAAAATTTTTCCAGTTTTAAAAGTGGTGGTAAGTTTGTGGCCTTGAGGTCTTTGGCAGCTTGGCTTTGAGTCCATTCTCTTTTAGAAGACCGGCTACATTGGTATTGACTGCACTGCCCGGACTCTGTTGTTGCTTTCAAGAGACCTTTACTTTCTGTATCAATTTTGATTGTTTCGCTCCCAATGCCATTGGTGTTTTATGGCTCAATCATCCTTATCTCAACTGGAGATCTTTGCTTAGGTGACCTTTTTTGATATCTTGAATGACTTCCTGCTTTTTGAGCAATTTGTCTGTCAGAGAGAATCACAAGTTATCTTTCCTTGCGCCAAGTAGGCTGACAAAAGTCTTTTGGGGGGAGCCTTTGCATGAATCCTCAAGGCATGTTTACAGTAACAACTGAGTATGTTGGCCAAATTTACTTTGTGCAACTGAAAAGCTGGTAGCAGATTTTGAAATCTTTTATTGCTTGTTTTGACAAGGACGGACTCAGAGTGAAGGACGCAATGATGCAAAGAAACAATTGTCACGACCCAGATTTCCCTCAGTTGGGTATCGTGATGTCACCTAGTCTTAGGAACTAGGTAAGCCTAACATTTCCACTGAACAACAACAATAATAAAGGAATTTTAAAAATTTTGAAATAAAATTCTTGACAGAGTTTACAATTTTTCAAAACTCGGTAAGTACAAGTCATAAGCTCTACGAAATCTTTTTATCAAATCTAAGTACAACTGCGTAGATAAGTAAGTACAGTTGAATAGAAATAAAACAGGAAGGTGACTCCGAAGCCTGCGAACGCAGCAACAGGTTACCTTGAGTCTCCTCAGCAACGATCTGCGCAGCTACCAACAACCATAACCTGAAGCTGCACACAAAAATGTGCAAAAGTGTAGTATGAGCACACCACAGCGTGCCTAGTAAGTATCAAGACTAACCTCGATGAAGTAGTGACGAGGACTAGTCAAGACACCATCGGTCTAATAAGTAAAAAAGGAAAGATGTATAAATGACCGAACCAAAATATCTATCTAAAGATTTCTCAATGTATTAACGATACGATCGAATAACACGGAAGAAAATTCAATAATCACGATCAACGGACAACATAATAGAAATATGCAAAGAGAATGGGAAGGATGCAATCCAAATGGAGGGAACTACAACCCAACAAAAACACAAGAAACTCATCACTACATCAATTTATTCAAGTCAGGCCTTAGCCAATGACTCAATAAAACTGGTCAAACATTCGAGTCAAAGCCTTTAAATCTTGAGTTCATTTTGAAAACTTTAAAGATATAATCATTTCGGAATAGAGAAATTTCTTCTTTGAAACATACTTTCTTTGAATGTATATTTATATATTTTTATAAAGAGAAATCTTTATAACATAGTCTCTTCAAATACGGGGTGCTCAAATACACTTTCCCGAATACTGCTCTTTCAATTATCATCAAATACGTGATGTTTCAAATATATTTTCCCAAGTACTGCTCTTTCAAATATCATCAAAACACGTGATATTCAAAATATATTTTCCCAAGTACTGCTATATAAAATATCATCATTCTGCAAGACAAATATTTTTTTTTTCAAATATACTTTCGAAAAGAAGTCCTTTAGATATAACTTTTCCTGGAGATAATTGCTTTTCAGCTATACTTTTCAGTATATATATTTATATCTTTCGATTCAAATCTCCTCAGTCATAAACTACCGGAACTTACTCCGCGACTCAGAATTTGTCGTGCAATGCAGTACAGGGGGAAAGCTCCTGGATCTCTGTCCGTAGTCCCAATTTAAATATGCAATGCAGTACAGGGGAAAGCTCATGGATCTCTGTCCGTAGTCCCAATTTAAATATGCAATGCAGTACAGGGGAAAGCTCATGGATCTCTGTCCGTAGTCCCAATTTAAATATGCGATGCAATACAGGGGGAAAGCTCCCGGATCTCTGTCCGTAGTCCCAATTTAAATATGCAATGCAACCACTGTGAAAACAACCAGAATGCGACAGAACCAATATATATTGCCACAACCGACGGGAAAGCAAACAAGGCCGAATACAAAGTGTGATGAGCAAATCAATACAAACACTTAAATCACAATGTGGTAACAACTCGCTCATAAGAAGTAGCCACTGAGAGGAATGACAAGAACAAAGAGAGAACAACATAACGAGGGGAAGGCAAGACAAATATAATAAGGATTCTGTACATTCAAGTTCACAACCAAGAAAACCAAATCATCCCGGCAAGGGAATCAGCTATAACCAATCTCACTTAGACAATTAGCTTCACCAAATAAACTCTGTTTGAGCAATGCTCAGTAAATAGGCAGCATATGAAGGAAGACATAGCATAACGGTAGGAAAATAAAGTCTTCATTTAAATAATTTCGAGTACACACTCGTCACCTCGCGTACGCGGACTACAATCAACATAAAAGACTCAATCCTAAGGGGTAGTTCCCCAACACAAGGTTAGGAAAGATACTTAACTCAAAGACGACAACCCGGTACTAAAAAGTATACTTCTCTGGCTGGATGGCCTCCGGACGGCTCAAATCAACTAAAACAACTTCAAAATACATATAAAACGATAAGGAGCGATTCCGAATAATAAAGTTTCAATCTTTGAAAATTTATAAAAATCGACCCAAAAGTCGACCGGTGGGCTCGCACCACGTAACCCGAAAAATTTTATAAATTCCAATTACCCATTCCGATACGAGTTCACCCATACTAATTTTATCCAATTCCGATAACATTTGGTCATTCAAATCATGAATTTTCATTTTTGAAGTTTTCTTTCAAAACCCACAATCCCCTCAATCCCAAACACAATTTAAATGATAAAAACAAGAACTAATTCGTGAAATATATTTAATTCTAGTGGAAGAACACTTGCCCATTCGATTTGTGTGATAATCCCTCAAGGAATCGCCCAAAACCGAGTTCTAGAAGTCAAATATATTTAAAATGGTGAAACCCCCGATTTTGGAAACTTATAATCTGCCCAGGTTTTTAAAGCATCGGGATCGCGTGAAATTGTTTGCAATCGCGTAGAGAAAAAATATCACAGGTCAAAAATGCTCTACGCGATCGCGGAATAGCTTATGCGATATCGTATAAGGAGCAAGCTGGCTTCCGCGATCGCGGATGGATTTCTGCAGACGCATAGAAGAAAAACTGGGCATTTAAAATTTACACTATGTGATCGCGTATAAGGCTATGCAATCGCATAGAAGGGAGGGACATCAGACAACACAGCAGCAAAAACCAGATTGTTTTTCTAAGTTTCAACACCCCGACGCCTATCCAAAACACACCCGAGCCCTTATGGCTCAAAACAATATATGCACACAACTTCTACAACATCCTAAGGACTTATTCGAGTAATTATACCACCAAAATAACATCAGAAACAACGAATTAAACCCCAAAATTAATGAAATTCTTAAAACTTCTTTAAACTTCAATTTTTTTCCATTTTTGATCCGAATCACGCCAAACGATGTCCGTTTATTTCCAAATTTCACTGATAACACATATAAAATATGTCAAACCTATTCCGGGCTCCGGAAAGAAGATACAGGCCCGATACCACAGGTTTAACCTCAAATTTTATTTTCAAAAACCTTTATATTTTTCAGAAAACAATTTTCTTTAAAAATTCATTTCTTGGACTTGGGACCTCGGAATTCGATTCCGGACATACGCCCAAGTCCCAATTTTTCTACGGACCCTCCGGGACCGTCCAATCACGGGTCCGGATCCGGGTCCATTTACTAAAAACATTGACGGAAGTCAATTTATTTACATTTTCAATACAAAAGTATCATTTTAATCAATTTTTCACATAAAGGATTCCCGGCTACACGCCCGGGCTGCAGCAAATCGAGCTGAGATAGAAGGAGGTTTTTCACGACCCAAAAATACAGAATTAGCTAAAAATATATGGGATGACCTTTTGGGTCATCGCAACAATATTAACAAAAAATGTCCCTATCGGGAATGACAGAAGGAAGAGGTTTTTTTTAACTAGCCCTAATGATCATGACATGCATTTTGGACTTATTGGTATGATCTATCAAAATGGTTCTTTCCCTTCACCATTCCTATGACCATTGAAGTCGGGCATGTTTATGCTAATTCTTTGCATCAGCTTCACGACTCACTTTCGACTAGTGGTGCCCTGAGGGGTTTCACCAATAAGTCTCTCTCATTTATTTTTCTTACTTACAGATTCTAGGGATTTTTGGATTTATTTTTTTGGTTGACTCTTATATGGATGGACCAAACCATGTAAGGCTGCCTACGTATCATTTTTTGAAGGAATCAGGTCAAACATAATTAAAACACCTGACCTAACTATTTTTCTATCTTTCTTTCTGTTTCTTTTCTTTTCTTATTTTTTTTATTTTTTGTTTCTTTTGTTTCAAAACATGTTGCCCAAACTTTTATTTTCTGGTGGCATGGACCTTTGGTTGTTGTTTTCTTCTTCTTTTGTTTTCACCTAAACTTTCTAAGAATTGCCTCAGTTTGTACTCTTGGGGTATAGACTTTTCTCTTTATTTTTTCTTCTTTTTTAAAATATTTTATTTTTTTTTACTTTTGACTCTAAACTTGACTCTAAAAGAGGGTGGTCAAGAGAAATAACACATGATCAAAAGGGGTAACAAAGGGTATAAAGTGTTTGGGTAGCAGAAAAAAGGTCTCCTAGCCTTGAGAATGCCAAGCACAACATCGATGAACATGTATGTCTTCTTGGTGTGTCGTGGTCAAAAGACACTTTCCCTCCATTAATGTCAAACATTCCACCAAACTTCAATTGACTCTTCCTCAAACTCGATCTTCACAACGATTTGAAGGTAAAGATCATTAACCTCCACGGGTATGACTATTCTAGTTCCACATGAATTTGCTCGAGCTTAATTTCAAAGTGTTTAAACTCTTTATTCATCCTCAAAAGTGTCTTTGTCTCAGTTGTCCAATTTAAGACTAAATCAGTTTTCTAAGATCTGGCCAAAATTTTCGCATGCATGTCATGTCACTAAAACTAGCGTGAAGAAATATGCACAAAATGGACACAAAATGAATGACATTTTTGAATTGAATAAAGGATAGCAGGGTCCGATAACACAAAAAGAAGAAGAAAAGACTACAAAATAACCTACGATGTCTCCTTAATGGCTAAAAGAGGAGTGACTTTCCAGTTACTAAGCGACATCTTAGCCACAATTAGCACATCAACACTACTACGGCATTCAAACCTTTTATTCCTTCTGATTCAACACTCAAATTTTGACTTTTTGATCAAACCGTCCCAATATAGGCTATCAGATTTCAGGAATGATGACATGGGAACTTTCATAGCAACCAATTTTCCAAAACACTTGGAAAAAAGTTCTCATGTCTCCCTATCATCAAATTATCTCGAGCAGGGCATGTCCTATTTCTCAAACCTTGTAAAGTCAACCAACATTTGCCTTCCCTTTTGATTTTTAACCACCAACTTGTCTACTTTCCTTTTCATAACCTTGGTTGGATCAAAATACCGGTGCTTATTCCATTGGGGGAAGATATTTTATTTCTAAGGGATCCCAGATTGTTCGCATGACTCGCCATTGCAAACCAACAAACCGACCACCCTTAACTAGCTTTTATTTCAAAATAACAAGTATGTTAGAATAAACAGTCTCTTTCTTTTCCCTTTTTTTTTCTTTTTTTTTCTTTTTTTTGTTGTTTTATTTTTTAAATCATTTGATCGAACCTGATGTGGGTTGCCTACGTATCATGTGTGAACATGAATTACATCTTGCGTAGTTCGGAAAGATCAAGATTAAAAGAATTAAACTAACTCTCTTTGTTTGGATTTTGAATTTTTTTTTACAAAATTTTCGAAAGAAAGACTTATAACGAAGAAAGAAAATATTTTTGGAATTTGACTTGTTTTTTTTTTTTTTTTTTTTTTTGAGAATTTTTTAAAAGAAAGAATTCTAAAGAAGAAAGAAAATATTTTACTTTGAATTTTAATTTTTTTATTTTATTTTTTCGGAGAAGACTTCTAAAGAAGAAAAAATAATATTTTTGGATTTTGATTTGATTTTTTTTTTGAATGAAGTCTTCTAAAAAGAAAGAAAATATTTTTGGTTTTAAAATTTTTTTTATTATTTGAAATTTTCTAAGGAAAGACTTCTAACGAATTAAAGTAAAATATTTTTGGATTTTTAAAATTGGGAGACCGGAATCGATGAAGTTTGCCTACGTATCTCACATTGGATGAGAATCAGACCCGCATAATTCAGCCAGTTTTGACGGAACAGAGGAAACAATGACTTTTGAAAATACTGGCTTATTTTTTTTATCTTTTTTTTCTTCAAAATTTCGGTAGAGTTTCCAACAGCAAGAAGAACTACAATCTAGGAAGAACGAGCATGTCAGCGAGATAAGCATGCCCCGCAAAATAAGCATCTGGTCTGTTTGTTCATAACACTAGAAAACGAGCTGCTCTTCTCGACGAGCAATACGTGTAACATAGATTTTTCCTAATTTTAAAAGAATAGAAAGGGAAAAGTATGGTTCTCCTTTACTTATTTTTTAACTCTATCGTGCAAAATATTTTGTTCCTTTCAAAAAGGTGAAGGGAGTGACTAACTGTAGTGATGTTTGGCTAAAATCTATTTTTTCATTTAACTTGTCTTGAATTATACCTCGATCTTGTTAATGTTTTTATGAACATTTATGACTCGAGCTTAATAATGTCATTTATATGTGTAGGAGACAACTGGAAGTGATTTGGAAAGTGTACATGCGAAGTGAAGTAAAAATGGAAGAATCTGTAGGAAGTATAAGTTTGGTACCCAGGTTGGCGCTAGGCACCGACCAAAACGCCATTGACGGAAGACCACAAAGTTTGTTGTCCAGTTCTGCGCCAGGTGCGAAGCGTGACGCCAAAGGACGGACTTTGTCCTAATTCAACTAGGACTAGGAGATTTCTATCCTACACGTCCCCAACATGTACAAAAGGGGTTTTAAACCTATTTTCGAGAGGTCGGGCATTATTTGAAGGGAAGAACATCATGTGGAACAACTTTTGGAGGGAAACATCATCGAATTCTTCATTCCTTCATCTTTTTTTTGTAATTTGTTTATGAAAAATACTTGAAAATTTGTTACTACGAAGATGAGTGGCTAAGCACTCTAGTTTCTAGGGTTGTTACTACATCTTCGTTAATTCGGATTATTATCTTGTGATTGTTTCTTTAATTCTAGATTTAACTTATGACTTGTTGTAGCTACCAATTCACCCTACTGTCTATGCTATGCTTGGGAAAGCCATGTTTAGGTTAGAGTAGGATTAAAGAGAGTTTGTTTCTGAACCTGTGGCTCGGGGAATGATTTCGCGGTTAAGATAGGAATATACCTAATCGTCTTGCTTAGTTGAATACCATATTATATTGGTTCATGACAGACTCAACATTATAGGAATATAGAATTGATATATTGTGGATAGGCGAATAGTATTGTGGGAACATGCTATTCATATAAACGATCCGGTCAATTAGCAACCATAAATAATCTCAATTAACAAGTGTAATTATTGAACTTAATAGAATTGTTAAGCCTACCACAACCCTGGAACCTTCATCTCCTTTGAGTAAAATCCGAAAACACATGTTTGCATCCTTGATAATTTAGCTAATTACTTGTTTAATTTATGCAAAAGTAGTTTAGTAGAAAAATAATATTTTTTATTATCTTGGACAGTTAATTGATTTTAGTTAGCTTAGTTCACGATTAATCTATGTCTCATTGGGTTCAACATCCGATTTTTGAGTCACTTTATTACTTGACGGCCACATATATTGTGTGTACTTGGGGAACCAACAAGGTTTGGGCGTCGTTGACGAGGACTTATTATTTATTGTTTATTTAAGTTAAGCTTTTATTCGTTATTTGTTCAAGTTTTAATTTTCAGTTTGCTTTATTTGTGTTAAGCATGCTCTTCTCTTGGATGTAGAGGAGTAGAAGTGCGAACAACCTCCTTCCTCTTTATCTTGAAATAGAACGAACACTTCGCAGGGTAAGGAGGGAAGTCGAAGCTAGAACTAGAACAGAAAGAGAGTTGGACATCATAGTTCAACCTCAACCACTAGAGATGGGAGGTAATGAATAGCGATCAGTGTTAAAGGCTGCAAGTCCTAATCTTGCTAATATACTCAGGCTATAGTGAATCTTGATATAACGGGTCACTTTGAGCTCAAAAAGTACATGGTACAACTGATTCAGTCCACAGGGCAGTATGTCGGTCTATCTCATGAAGATTTGCAAAGACACATTCAGATTTTTTGGAAATTACAGATACTTATAATTATCCGAATGTTTCTAAAGACTACGTCAGACTGAAATTGTTTCCCGTTTCACTGCTGGGGGAAGCCAAAGAATGGTTGCAGAAATAGCCCACAAACTCGATCCACACTTGGGATGATCTAGCACGAAAATTCTTAATCAAGTTTTTTCCCACTAAGAAGACAAAGTTGCTGAGGAGCTAGATTCTTGGGTCTCAACAATGAGATGGCGAGACTCTTCGTCACGCTTGGAAAAGACACAAGAAGCTATTCAGAGACTACCCACATCATTGTCGTATTGATGAGGTGTTGGGTCACACTTTCATTGATGGGTTGGACGAGACATCAAAGATGAATTTGACTTAGAATGTGAGGGTAGTTGCATGGCAAGACCGTATAGTGAAAGCAAGATCATGCTAAACAATTTCACTACTAATGGTAATAATTGGCAAGGAGATGGGGAACCACAATGAGCACTTAAACAGAAGACAACATATGTAATTGTGCTTCATGATTTCATAGCCACGAGGGAAAATATAGCAAGATTAGCAAATCAGATGAATAAAATGACAATGCACCAAGCGTAACAGATGCAAGATGTGCAACAAATGTCTACTTGTTGCGAGTTATGTGGTGAAGGTCACACAAGTGACATATTCCCTGCGAATCCTGAGTCCATCTACTGTGGGGCCACGAGCTAGAGGGCTGATGAATCAAAATTCTCAATATGGTAACACATACAATCTGAACAAGAGGCATCATCCTAACTTCTCTTGGGGTGAAAATCAGAATAATAGGCCTCAAGCTAATTACAATCAGTGATCTAAACCCCGACATCAAATAGAGGACAGTTTTACTGACATGATAAAAAGCTCTTGATATAGAATCAAAAAGTTATGGTTGAGAATCAACAAGTTAAATGAGCACCAACAGTTGCGCACAGAGTTCAGAAATCTAGAGAGGTAGTTTAGGAAAATGGCTAACAATCAGAACACTAGACTTGCTGGAGTTCTCCCAAGTGATACAGAGAACAATTATCAAGTCAATGCAGTAACGTTGAGAAATGGGAGAGAGTTGGTAGAAGTGCCAAAGAAGAAAAATGAGGCGTCTGGACTAGAAGAAGAAACAGTGCCAAAACTTGTAGAAGTAAATGAGAAAAACAAAACAGAGTCTGAGCATATATCAGAGAGGGTGCCACCCCTTTTTCTTCAAATATTGAGAAAGAATAATGATGACCACATGTTTTGCAAATTTCTAGATATGCTGAAGTAGATACACTTGAACATCCCTTTGGTGGACATGTTGTGTGATGTCCCAAAATATGCAAAATATATTAAGGATATAGTGGCAAATAAAAGGAGGTTAACTAATTTTGAAACTGTCGCACTTATTGAGGTGTGCACTTCCAAGATTCAACACAAGCTTCCACAAAAGCTTAAGGATCCGGGTAGTTTTACCATCTTCGTGAGGATTGGTGAGATCGATGTGGGTAGAACTTTGTGTGATTTGGGTGCAAGTATCAGTTTGATGCCATTGTCAGTGTTCAAATAATTGGCCTTAGGATCTCCGAGATCCACCACGGTGATGATACAGTTAGCTGATAGATCATATGTTTATCCTGAAGGGGGTGATTAAGGACGTCTTGCTGCAGATTGGGAAGTTTATTTTCCCGGCAAGTTTTATCATCCTGGACTATGAAGCTGATGAGTTAGTTCATATCATCTTGGGACGACCTCTCTTGTCCACTGGCGATGCAATTATCAAAGTCCGAGAAGGTAAGATGATCATGAGGGTTGACAATGAGGAAGTAGTCATCAATGTATGTCAATCCATTTAGTTGCCTCCTCATTACGAGGACCTTACTATGATTTATGTGGTGGAGATAAATGAACCAGTCATGGAGCCAAGTGCGTTTAAAGAATATGTTATTCAATAACTTGGAACTTGAAGAAGAGGTTGAGGAGATGTTTCAAATTATGGATACATCTTGCGGATACATAAGAGAAAGATCCCAATTTGAGCCTCTGATGTAAGGCCCCGTAGAATTTTTTCGAAAACTCAGGGTTTCGTGGTGCCGAGGTAGGCGTATGTGTTGATGATAAGCTCATCGCGGTATGGACTTTTCGGGTTGAATAGTGCACTGGGGAGTTGAAGGAAAACATTTGGCAGGAAAGGGCATTTCTATTACCGTAGAATCATTCTTGCGGGCCGCAGAATGGACGTAGAGTGAGGCAGTCATTTGGGCCATTTTTGGATGTCATTTTGCAGCCACTTATGCGATCGCAAAAATATTTCACGGGCCGCACATCGATCGCAGATCCAGCTTGGAAATTTTTCAGAGGGAGGTTCTGCGGCATTATGCAACCACAAAACAGGTCTGCGGATCGCATAATGGCCGCAAAGTGGGGTAGGCCAGCTCAGTTCCAGAGGTCCATTTTGCGGCCTATTTTGTTTATGCGGTCATATATGCAACCGGATATCTTGTTTGGGGCTTCATTTTTTTTATAACCCGACAACATTTCGTTATTTAGACTCTATGGACCATTTCTGAGGGAGAACTTGATATTTTGAGAGAGAGAGAAAAGGATCTAGAGAGGGAGAGAGTTTCTCAATCAATTATTCCCCAATTCTTAATCAAAATCTAGGAAGAATAAGAAGAGAAGCACACTATGTCTTCATCCTAGAGGTAAGATTCTACACCTTATTTCTTAATTTCGAAATTTAACTAGAAATGGGCAATTAGTAAGATAATTCATGGGTATGAAAGTGGTTTACTTTGCATTCATGATTGATCATGGGATGTAGGGAGATTGTGGAGCTAAATTAGTAAAGAATGGGTTGTGGGATGGTGGAATCCTCCATAAAAAGGGCCTTGAAACCTTAATGTACACCTAACGCTTGATAAAATGCTCAAATGAGCTAGAACCATGATCATCTTCCTAATTTTTGTTCAATTTGCCATATTTCTAAAATAGATCGAAGTTGCTAAGAGTTCGGAACATTTTAGAGTTTAAGGAAGCTCAAGTGAGGTATGATGGCTAAACTCTTCTTTAAGAATTGAACCCCGCATCACCCTTGTAAATTCCAAGATGTTTATCATAAGTCGATTATTCCAAATAAGCTTTGTGAAAAAATAAATGTTCGAATTCGTGTTCGAATGCTCTTGTTATGCTGTGTTATTGATTAAGGGAATTTTCCCAACTTTGGATCGTATATCCACATGTTATAATTCCAAGTTGTGTTACATATGAAAATTGTTATGCCAAATTGTGTAGAGATTGTAATTGGTATTGTTGTTACACCTCAATATGCACATATTGGGGTGAGGCGGAAGTGCCGCTTTGTGTAGGTATTGGTATTATTGTTATACCTCCACCCGCACATATAGGGGTGACGCGGCAGGGCAGCTCTGTGTAGGTATTGGCATTGTTGTTACACCTCCACCCGCACATAACAGAGTGAGGCGGCAGGGTCACTTTGTGTAGGTATTGGTATCGATGTTTCTCCTCCGCCGCATATAATGGGGTGAGGCGGCGGGGCCGCTTTGTGTAAAGATGGTTACAGAGGTTCTCGTCTTAAAATTTGTTAAGGTTAATGACAACTCTTGATAAATCTTCTTGGACTTTAATGGCTATCTGTTCTATGTTATTGTCACCCTGATTAATCATATTTATGATGTATTTCAAAGTTCATGATATGTGTTTGGTTTTCATACTAGTACTATTTGGCATGTAGTAATGTCCCTTTTGTCGGGGGCGCTGCATCTTTAATGGATGCAGGTGCTTCCACAGTGGAGGATACTGACCAGTGATACCGGTATTCAATATTTCCCGCCAACTTGGTGAGCCCCATATCATTCCAGGGTTGTGCATCTTCTATTTCATGTGTATTGCTGTATTTTGAGGTATAGCCGCAGCCTTGTTGTCGGCACTATCACCGTACTCTTTTGTATCTATTAGCGTCTCTATAGACATAGTTTGGGTGGTATGTTGGTGTGGATAAAGTCAAACTAGTAATATTGTAATTGTATCACACGTTCCACATTAAACTATGAAAAAGTATGCAGTTTGGAAACTTACAAATAATGTAACTGCTGATAATGAATTAGTGTTGCTGTTTACTTGATCCTCCTCCCTACCTAATTATTGAATTGGATATTATTGTTATTCATGAGTATGTTCAGGTAGAAGATATTTTACAGGCTTGCTCGAATGAATTATCTCAAATGAGCATCGGTCGTGCTCCCCGAATTCGGGGCATGACACTGGATGCGCCAATCGGCCCGCCCCCCTAAACCCTCAGTTGAGGAGGCCCCAAAAATGGAACTTAGACACTTACCATATCATCTTCATTATGCATATTTGGGATGTTCTAACACTTCACATGTGGTTGTTTCTTCTCATTTGTCTAACTTTCAGGAAGAAAATCTATTAAAGGTACTGAGGGAGCACAAGCGTGCCATTGGTTGGACATTGTCTGGCATAAAGGATATTAGCCCTGCATTCTGCATGCACAAAACACTCATGGAGGAGGAACAAATGCCTAGTATGGAACATTAACGCCGCCTAAATTCAATCATGAAAGAGGTGGTAAGAAAATAAGTGATTAAGTGGCTCGACACAAGTATATTATTTCCTATCTTCGATAGTAAGTGGCTAAGCCTTGTCCAATGTGTACCTAAAAGGTGTGTGTGGGGGGGGGGGGGTTATGACTGTTGTAGTGAATGAATAAAATGAATTAATCCCAACTAGGACTGTGATTGATATAGGAAGTTGAATAATGCTACACGAAAATATCACTTCCCTCTCCCCTTCATTGATCAAATGCTTGACAGGTTAGCCAGACAAGAATACTATTGCTTCCTTGACGGCTATTCTGGGTATAATCAGATTGCTATTGCCCCGAAAGATCAAGAAAATACAAATTATACATGCCCTTATGGCACTTATGCATTTAAGGTGGCGATTCTCTCCACATGGTGCAATTGAGTTGCGCGTCGTAGGTGGCAAGGGAACATTTGTACTGAACAGACAAAGACTAAAGCGCTATTTATGGAGGTGACTTTGATATTCAGAACTCGAAGGTGTTACTAGCCGACGATTAGGTGAGATTTAGTGTCGTGCCGCGACGTTAAATCAGGTGCTTGTTGGGAGTAAACCCAGCTTTACTGCTTTCTTTTATTTTTATTTTTATTATATTATTTCGTAGTGTCTGTTTTTATTTTTTAGGATTATAATCATAGGATGCAAAGCCAGTGAAAGAGCGCAAAATCGAGCTAGAAGGTGAGAACTAAGTGTAGGGTGCCCACACAGAGAACCATGTCTGGTGGAAGTTTGAGTACCTAGTGAGCCGTGATTGCTTCGGCCTTTGACCTTTCAGGGAGTTTCTCCACCCTCATTATTCTTTAGATTTATTTGTGCATTGGGGATACTGCACTCTTTTAAGTGTAGGGTGAGAGAATTACTCTAGAAAATTAGCAGTGGTATGCTAGAAAAATGTTAACTTCTTATCTTCATTTTAGCTTCTTATTTTTATTTCGTAGTTGTGTAGTACTTTAGTAGCTTAATTTTTTTTTTAAAATAAAGAAAAATCAAAAAAGTTAAAAAATTAGACTTTTCCCGACGATGGATCTCCTAGAAAGTTTTCTTGAGGGATTAAAGTCTGAACAAAAATCCAAAAATATATCTTTTAGTTTCCTTTAGGTAGTAATAATCCCTCGTGATTTTTCTTTGTGCCTCAGTTCTTTTCCGTGAGATGTAGTTTGAACCGAGTAGTTTTTTTTATTTTCTTAGAGTAAGACTTAGGAAAAAATGGAGGAAGAAAGCTGAGATTCCTAGGCGCCCTTGACTTGTTTGATGTAGCATATTTAGGCTTTGGCATATGTAGTATATTCCCCATATTTTGAAATTGAACATGATGCCTTTATAAATTTGATTGAATGTGTCGTGACGCCTATGTCTCGTATTCTTGACTTATGTTCACTTTGTGCTTAATGCTTAATATCTTGTGGCTCCGTGAATACTTGTATTCGTTTGAGAGTCGGAATGAGACCGTTCTTAGTGAGTCATGTACCATGTGTGAAGTCAGATTTTTGCGTAGTCCATGTCATTGTACTTGTGTCTAGAACTCGCCCGATATGTGAGTAGAAAAGAAATTATAGGTGAGGCTTGATTTAAAAAATGATTCTAGGTTGTCTTTATTATTTTTGAGTTTAATGTTTATCACAAATAAAATCTATCCCTAGTTAATCATTTGAGCCTATAGAATTTTATTTGGCACCCACATACAAGCCTATATCTCTTTTTGTTCGTAATTGATATTGTTTTAATCGCTTCCGAGTGGAACCCATGAAAGGAAGAAATGTGAACATGTTTTGCAAAAGAATACATCACTAGCAAATATTGCAAAGAAGAAAAAATCTAAAAAAAAGAGGAAAAATATAGATAAATAAATTGACATCTTGTTCTTGCTAATGGGTATGAATTAAAGTAGTGCCCAAAGAAAGAGGGAATGTTGTTAGGGGTGATTTTAGTTGTGAAATTGAAGTTCGGATTGAAGATTATGCTCTTAAAATTAAATATATAATGTGTTAAAGTGCTTAGGAGGGTGAACCACTATTCTTAAATATATATTACCGGTCCCTTATCCCATATTACAATCATTACAAATTTCTAACTGATTT
Organism: Nicotiana knightiana; assembly: GCA_005239525.1. Taxonomy (NCBI): domain Eukaryota; kingdom Viridiplantae; phylum Streptophyta; class Magnoliopsida; order Solanales; family Solanaceae; genus Nicotiana; species Nicotiana knightiana. The sequence continues at coordinate 15,585 of ML403395.1, forward strand.
TAGATCGAGCGAGCCTATTGTAGTAGGGATTTACATTAACGGCAAGCCTATGGTACTAATTGCATGCATGTGACTTCTTTTGTGAGAGTGATCGTTTTTTTTATATATGTGAGCCCTTAAAATATATTTGAGCATTTGATTTGAATGTGTGGACTCAACTTACTCTTTTGTTCTTGTTGTGAGGGCACATGGTTTCATGAGGGATACATAATGTTATTAGACTTCTTTACGATGTCGCGTGTTCAAGCCATGAGTGCATTGTGACACTGAGTCAGTTTTAGAGGCTAGGATTGTTATAAGCATGTCATCTTTGTTGTGAATATTTTTGAAGAATGACATAAGTTAAAGGAGTGTAAGTGATTGCATATGCTACAGTTTAGTTGTTTCTATCAACCATGGTCATCAGTGTAATGTGCTTCAAATGTGTAAATATAAAGTGCCCAAGAATAGTGTTAATTGTTAGTTGCTCGAGGACGAGCAAGAGCTTAAGTGCGGGGTAGTGATGTTCGGCTAAAAATCTATATTTTTGCATTTAATTTACCTTGCATTATACCTCGATCTTGTTAATTTATGTGTGAATATTTTTGACTCGAGCTTAATAATGTTATTTATATGTGTGGGAGTCAATTGGAAGTGATTAGGAAAGTTTGCATGTGAAGTGAAGTAAAAACGAAAGAATCTGGAGGAAGTAAAAGTTTGGTGCCCATGTTGACGCTAGAAACCAACCAAAATGCCATTGACAGAAGACCAAAAAGTTTGTTGTCCAGTTCCGCGCCAGGCGCGAAGCGTGACACCAAAGGACGGATTTTTACTAATTTGGTTGGAACTTGGGGATTTCACCCTACACGTCCCTAACATGTATAAAATGGGTTCTAAACCTATTTTGAGAGGTTGGACATTAGTTGAAGGCTAGAACATCACTTGGAACACCTTTTGGAGGGGAAAATCATCGAGTTCTTCATTCCTTAATCTTTTCTTTGTAATTTGTTTATGCAACATACTTGAAAAATTATTACTACGAAGATGAGTGGCTAAGCACTTTAGTTTCCAGGGTTGTGGTATATATGGTTATTAACGTTTACTAATTACATCTTCGTTAATTTGGATTATCATCTTGTGATTGTTTATTAAATTCTAGTTTTAACTTGTGACTAGCTACCAATTTACCTACTATCTATGTTGCTTGGGAAAGCCATGTTTAGATTAGAGCAGAATTAAAGAGAGCTTGTTTCTGAACCCACGGCTAGGGAAACGATTTCGCGGTTAGGGTAGGAGTATACCTAATAGTCTTGCTTAGTTGAATATCGTATTATATTCGTTCATGATAGACTCAATACCGTGGGAATATATGATTGATATATTGTGGATACGCGAATAGTATTGGGGAACATGCTATTCATATAAACGATCTAGTCAATTAGCAACCACAGATAATCTAGATTAACAATTATGATTATTGAACATAATAGGATTGATAAACCAACCACAACTCTGGAATCTTTATCTCCTTTGAGTAAAATCCGAAAACACACGTTTGCATCCTTGATAAATTAGCTAATTACTTGTTTAATTTCTAGAAAAATAGTTTAGTAGAAAAATAATATTTTTTATTATCTTGGACAGTTAATTGATTTTAGGTAGCTTAGTTAACGATTAATCTATGTCTTTCTGGATTCGACATCCGACTTTCAAAAAATTACTTGACGATCACTTATACTTACGCGTACTTGGGGAACCAACATGTTGCACGGAGAGGAGAAAAGCAATAGACAAAGATTGAAGTGTAACCTATTACATTTGGATGTAATAGATTTTTAACCAAAAAAAAAAAAAAAAAAAAAAAA